>JAQFZQ010001378.1:0-20045 GCA_034696005.1 Glomeris marginata | reverse complement strand
ATAAAAAAGAGTGTGTCCTGGGACAACAAAGGTGTTCCTGAACTCCTACTTAACTCCTTTACTTCTTAGAGTGTAGCCGAGCCCAGTCCTACCTTGTTACCCTTAATCCCGCCCTGTGACGTTTGACTGCATCACTCTATTATCAGTATTTCTTAACCTGGCCAAGGCTAGTATAAAATATGTTCAGATTTATCATACTACACATTATTTACATTATGGGTATTACATTGCATTTTGCAGTGTTAACGATTGAATGCCACTGATTCTCATTACATGCAGTTATTCCCATATTGTAACTTCTAAATACTTCGCCTTACGATGATTAGTATGTAAATTGTCATTCTCAAATTCATTATTTTATAAATTATCTACCTCACACATGATGTACCTTGTCAATTAACTTATTTAGCCATTATCATTTGAGGACCCGAAGAGTTGACTGTATATAGCAGCAATTCAGACAATCAATATAATGTACTAAATTATTTGCTTCTAAGTCCGCATTGTCCTTAAAATACTTAAACTTTAATATATGCTAGCTGAAAGTTCAAGGGAAATGGAAAAACTTTCAGTTATCAAAAATTTCATTTTTTAAGGAAGTTGTACTTAAAAATCGATGAAATGTCTGCACTATGAATCATGCAATGATTTGTAACTCAGTTTATATTCCCTGAACTTGCAAAAACTCAGTTAACAGGGTTTCCTTCACTATTTTGCAAATTTGTTCAACATTTCTCCAATTTCTCAAGTTTTTTCAACAATTTTCCTGCAGGGGTAGAAAAGTAGTTTTCATAATCTTAATATTTATTTTCCTATCCGACTTGACTGTAAAAATATTCCCTATACTTTATGATTTCCAGACATGGGAACTTGGATATATTATACTTAGTACAATTTAAGAATTGCTTGAACAAAGATGGACGTCATTTTAAGTGCATGTTTGGGTGACTTTTTTATGTTAAGGGGCACTTTTGGCGTGAAAAGCCACAACTCGTGCCATTTTGCTCCTTTCCCTACTCACAAGTTGTTGTTGTTGTTGAACCGAAACTTTTTCTTCCTCCTTGCTTTCTCTTCTTTTCTTTTCTTGTTGGTGCTTCATACTTGTACGTATATCGACTCGTCGACTCCACCCCAAAATTGGTAAAAGTCATTTATGTGTACTGTATATGTATGTAAGATGTTACCGACAATGTAACAAATCCAGCCATATTCAAATGGCTTGGGCATTATGCATAACGACACGAGCCCATGGTCATGGTCTCTGATTATTGGTTAGTTTGGTTTAATTTAGGTTAGGTTATTTAATTCAACAGAATGACACTTTTCATTTGATGCCAATCTTCGTCTACCCCTTACACTTCGGTAACATATAGTACCCCTGTTTACGGAATTAATTGGTTCCAAAAAACGTTTTGTAACCCAAAATTTCGTAACTGGAATCCAAATTTTCCCATAGGAAAATCTTTCACTTCTTCCCAAGCTTCACATCCTTCATTAATTTTTAACCCGCTGGAGCAGCTTTCGGTTTCGGAAACAAAAATTCATCTAAATTTTATTTCTTAACCCGAAAATTCTGTAACAAGATACTTTTGTAAACCGAGGCACCACTGTTAGTAATACACAAGTACTACAACTATTAACAGTTACCTGTATCAGTAACCACCCAGTTGACATCTATATCACACTGATACTGAACTTTTCCCCTGACAAACAACAGGTAATGTAATCCGGCGGCCATCTTGGAATGGCGGAATTTGCGTTTATGATAGTGTTGTTGAACTTGTTGGTTGGTTGGCTGGGTTGTTTGGCACGAAGTAGTGGTAAGAAGTGGTAAGAAGGAAGAAAAATATGAGGGAAAACGTGAGGATGCTCGATTCGTCGTTCAGCTCGTTATGAGTCGAGTTGGGGTGAGTTTTTCGTTTGTTTCCAGAGGGCAAATTCCACACTCTTAAGCTCTTTCCTCATTGGTGCAGTGTGCAAAGCAAAAGAATAGGAACAGCCAACACACCAACCTTTTGCATTCCCTTCTCGACCACCGACCACCTCACGATTTTCCCTTTTTCTTCAAAGATTGACTTCTTTAGGTACTACAAAAGAAAATCTCCCCCAAAACACGTGGCTATTCATTATTTCCCATTATGTTTTCTACAGAAATTCCCCTGTATGTAATGGCATTTGCCAAGGAATTTGCTGTAGTTATGCTTATTACAGTATTTTGAAAGGTAGACCGGCATGAGTATGCTAACTTTCAAAATAGTGCAGGGTCCGTACCACTCAGGTGAACCTAGAAAATCTGGAAAACTCAGAGAATTTAGATTTTAGGTTAAAATTCAGTCAGGGAAAATTCAGGGAATTTATCATTTTTAAAAATAAGGTAAATTTAGCAATTTTTGAGCAGAAAATAACCAATTGAGCAGGGATTTTGAAAGTTAAAGGTGAACTGACAAGGTTTTGCAACATACCCTGAAAAAACTAGCATCTGATTGCCACTAATTTAGGAACATTGTCTGAAAATTTGAGGCCATTTGAAGCATTATTGCCACAGGTATGAATTATTAGTTTCATATCTGTGGGTAGTATATTGTGAGATGCGTACACTGGAGCGCCATTGATAAGCTCTGCCATTGGCTGAAATTGCAGAGGCGCTTGGCCTCATTGGTTGAAAATTCAGATTTTGCCAAAACAGGACACTGTGACACCAGCACGGTGACACAGTCCTTCCATGACGCCCTCTTCAACTTCTCGTTTTATTGGCATCAGTTCTGTAGAATTGCACGCTTTCCAGGGTACGTTACAAAATCATGTCAGTTCACCTTTAAGGGTACAATACCCCGAGGGAGGTTTCATGTGTATGTATCTGAACTGTAAATTTTTCATTGCCAGTAAAACTTTATTCATTTTGTTATTTATTATGCTTGAAGTACTAGAAATGATTTTTGGAAATACAATGCTTATTATTTTTTTAAGTCCGTTGTTGGATTTAAGAAAAAAAATGTATGTGAAGAACAATTATTGGGTAATGAATCATTTCCATGAAAAATCTCTCGTCGTTGTTCACTGTCATAAATTGTCAAAGATTGGCTCTTATTTTTAACGATGCTTTATTATTCACAATTTCATATTAGCAATGTGTTGTCTGTCGATAGTTTGGCCTCCAAAAAATGAGAACTTTTTTTAATAAAAAAATAAGTTGTTGAGGTGACAGCTAAGTGACATCATAAATTGGCAAAGCATGTCATAAACTAAGATATTTGACGTCATATATTGCTTGTCGTAAATTATGTAACTTTTATTTAAACAAAAAGTAAAGTCAAAGTTTTCTTGTTTTTCTCCTTTTAATTTGATTGATTGATGTGATATTTATTTAGTTATTTGTTATACTTATTTATTTAACAACTCAAATATGTTTTTATTTATATCTTATAATTGTACATATAACATACATATGAATTAAAGTATTGGAAATCCTTACAGTGTGCATAATTATATTCCACATTTGATATAGTATACAACAAATGTATACTTGAAAAAGTTTAATTCATGTATTTTCTTAGGATTCAAAGTATATTTTTAATTACTATGTGGTCAATGTACATAATATGTAAGAATGATAATCTTGACAGGCGATTTTGTGATAATATTTTCAGTATAGAATTTATTAACTGTTAACATGACAGATAAATTTCAAGATGTTGATATAAAAAGATGTGAGTGACGACCACGCCGCCTGGTGGTGATGTTTGACGGTAATTAATATTATGTCTGTGGCAGATGTCGACGTTGATATGATGCTGTGTCTCTTCCACTTTTTCATCTCCTTTATATGAAGTGGCAACTGACTGTTTCTTGCAATTCAGGGCAAAATGATTTTTTGGGGTTGTTGTTACAAACGACAACAAATCAATAGATGTATCTAGTGTTTCCAGTTTAATTTCGTCAAGAACTTCATATCTATCAATCACAAAGCAATTTATATAGGATGACAATAAAACTTTCAATGGTTTAATCCAGAGTGATGGCCTTCAATTCTAGCTTCAAGGTTATTGCGATTGCTTGGAAAATAATGGCGCTATTGTACATAGTTCAAATTAGAAAGTTGTAGAGCATCATCGAATTAGTGTAATGAATTTTATTTAGTCATTTCCCTGTCGATTCCTTATTCAACAATATGAATCAAACATCACGCAACACGTGCAATGCAGGGAAGCAATTGGTCTTGTAATTTTGGCAAATCCCAGTAGATGTTTTCTTATGTGAACTCTTACATGATATTCATGATTTTATCACATATATACTGTGTAAACTATTTTTTCATTCACTGAAGCCATTGAGTAGGCGTGGCTTCCTTACAAGCTGTGTCCTTTGAAAGAAACTCGCCAGCAAATTGGGAATAAAAATATATAATCAATTGTTTAGTGAACAAGATTATAGCTGCATTTTGCTCCATTTCTTTAAATTGTAACTAAAAATTTAGGGGAAACTAAGGAATTAGCCAAAATTTTGCCAAAACCTGGAAAACTCGAGGAAATTCATAAAAATATATAATAATATGCAATTTAAATATGTTTTAAATTATAAATTAGAAAAATAGTTGTAATAAAACTATAGTTTAACCTGCCCTGGGAATTTTGTCTAACCGGAAAGCATGGGAACTTCGGGGAAAATTGTAATCACAGATTGATAGGAGCCATGTATGTTGAGGGCATGCAGTATGGATCTGTCTGTTTCTCTCTCTCTATCTTTTCCTTTCTTTCTTGTGATATACGTTTAGAATTTTAAAAATGGGACGTTATATGGGATTTTTTTGGTGGCTGGTTGGCAGCCAAGCGGAAAATTTGGTTGAACTTGCCGGACATGTCAGCTGAGAGTGCGGAAGTTGGACTTGTGCCTTACTGCAGAAGAAAGATAGTATGCCGTCAAAATGCCCAAAATGTCCATCTTCTTTTTGCCCCATGTGGCCCCCCAACACGCTCCATATATCCATAGCACATTTTTCTATTCCTCCAAATCTCCTCAGTCTTTGTACATTCTTATTTTATTGCACCACAAAATGCGTTTGCGGATTTGAAAAATACCTATTGTTTTACTACTAGCAGGACATGTATATTAAATGCATGTATACTGTATATAGTATTCAATTGAAACAATATTTTGATATATACAACATAAATTTCACAATAATAAGGGAAATAAGGGATAAATGTTAACATTTTGAATGGTTTGTTTTAGGAATATAATTGGCAATAATATTAATATCTTTAGGTATACTTTTTAAATTGATATAAGTAAATCTCCATTAACTTTAATTAAGATTTTGCTGTACAATGTGATGATGAAAATCTAATTCTGATGAAACGAATAATTTGAATCAAACAAGTGACATAATATTTATTTTAATAATCAAACATAAAAATATAAAGTTTTAACATTTTTATATTTTGTTTTAGGAATATAATTCACAATAAAATTCATAACTTTAGCTACGTTTATAAATTGATATAAATCTTCACTAATTTTAATTAAGATTTTGATGTATTATACAATACAACAATGGCAATCTCATTCTCATCTACTATAATAACGTAACCATAATATTTGAATTATTTGATCTAAAAATAAGTTTCATTTTGCTTTAATTATTCAGAGAAATTTGTGTACATTTTCAGACAGTATTTACTCAGTTACCTAAAATTGTATTATCTGAATGTGTGTTTGTATTAGATATATGTATAAACTGAGGTATGGATTAATTAATGATACTCATTTAATTAATTGCATTCAATATGCTGTATTTGACTGTGCTGAGTTAAAATATTTTATGCAAAGGAGTAATAAACTTATGAAAATAAGTTTTGAAATGATTATGGTTCCTTAACATAATATTTTGCTGGAAGCAAAGTATAATGTGAATATGAAATGTTGTGCAGGCTTATGAATAAAACAGAAGCTGTGATTAAGAAACGTATATCGTTATAGTTGTGCACAGATATGTATGATATAAAGTCAGAATTTAATATTTGTGACGTAGAATGATGAGTTTTGGTGGAAATTGATGGTGTGGGGTCAGCACCATTGGCTCCACTCTTCCCTTTTCCTTCTTTGTCTTTTTGTGAAGTTCACTTCAGATCACGTATTGCTATAAATCACCTGCAGATCCTTCATTTCCAATTCGTGGTTATCTGTAAGGATAACGCAATCAGATTGGTGGAATAAAACAAAAACCGACACACTGGTGCAATAGCCTCAAACATCCATTTTGAAACAGTTGCAAAATTTAATTTGTTGTCTTTATATTATTCCAAATGCTTTTCTGTTCATATTAGTATACTATTATTCGAATTAATGTGCTATTCGTATACTATACTATTCAAAATGAAATCTTAAAGCCGTATTATGTAGCTGTATGTACCCTAATTGTTATAATTTGGTATGTTATGCATATTAATTTTAAAAAATAACTACTCCGTGTGGTGGTGCTGTGGTCAGAGCATGCCTTTTAGCATTGCTTTTAGGGCTGTTGCGGCCATTGCTGTGCTGCTTTGCTATAGCAACAAATGCATGCGCCACCACATGACACTTCTGAGAACTAGCGCCAGGAAACTTGTGAATACTTAATATGCATTAAAAACATGCATTAAAATAATTATGTTTTATTAATGCAATTCAGTAATGTTGAAATAGGTGGTGGTTGACATTTTGGGGTATGGGTCATAGTACCAAGATTTTAAAGAAACATTATAAATGATGTTTTTGGACTCCTTTCAAGAAAAGGGTTTGTTATGAATCGCTGAGGGTGAAGATATTTGCACATTTCATTTGTTTGTGTCTGTATCTGTATATAGTATAGATATGAAATGAAAGACATTTTTTTGTTACCTGTGAGTATAGATTTAAATGCTAGACATGTTTTTGAGCCATAAAGACGTGATCGTTTTTAAGATGTCGGAGAAAGAATAAATGTTGCAAATTATCTTTAGGTCCATGTCACATATGCCATGTTCTTCCTTCCATATATAGTGGTACCATAAGCATATATGGTGGCATTTTTGTGAGAATTGGAAATATTGAGACAGGTACATGATTGATGACGGACCATCATGAGGTTGATATCGACAAATTGTCACGTGACTCTCTTTGCATGGGCCAATGGCTGACCGAGCCATTGTCGGCCATGTGCAATGCAAAGTGATGGATTGATGGCGTCAGCAACGATTGTCTTCCGGCCCTGTGCTTCTTAACACTGTATAGCATATATTTTACAAGTTGACGAATGTGTTTGTCACCCCAATTTAGACTGTGAATAATGACGTCACAAGCCCTTGCCTTTTCCATCCATCCACACTGCTTTATTGCTCTAGCTTCTGACAAATTCAACCGCAATCCCTATTATTTACGTGCCATTATTATTTTCTATAACTACATACTTGAAATATTATATTTTGTTAAAATCCAATAAATTGTATAAGTATATTTTTTTCTAAACTCCCTTACAGAAATTTTCTTAGCAGCTTCAGGTCTGCGTGTGAAACAATTACATACATGAGACATGGCTGCTGCAAGTCTGCAGTATGCATGCTGCATACTTTAAGTACCTGACAAACAGCAGGAAGTCTGCACAGAATTTATTGTGCAGCTAATGTGGTAATATATAGTGATTCCCGGCCAAACCTTAGACTAAGTAGGCGGAGCAAGTGCGGAGCTTCAAGAAAATATAGTACTATACTCACGCCAGAGTAAACGTTCCCTTTTCCAATTAAAGGATTAGCTCAGTCCACTATTGTCGTCTATTGTCCTACAAGGGGTTACGAGACGTTCACCAATTAAAATTGAGAGGGAACGTCTCGTAGGACAGTACACTACAATAGTGGACTGAGCTAATCCTTTAATTGGAAAAGGGAACGTTTACTCTGGCACGGTTATACCTCTTGTTATCGATACCGATCGATACATACCGAATTATGGTTTATGTATCGTTTTACCAATGATTTGTAAACATCAATCGTAATGTGTAGCAGTATTAAAAACCGTTTGGCGTTGCACAATAAAACTCCCAGTAATTACGGAAAACTATATTGTAGCCCTACTAGACTCGATGCCTTTGGCTGCAGTGAGGCGCAAGCTCCGCCTATTGAGTCTAAGGTTTGGCTGGGAATTGGGATAGCTGCAGAATATACATTCCTACAGGCAGACTTGCTGCAGACTTCATGCAAATTGCCATAAAGTATATGCAGCGGACATATTGCAAGCTTGCAGCAGACATGTCGCAGGTGTGTAATTGTTTCACGTGCAGACCTGTTGCAGCACTGGCGCAGCACTGCGAGAGAATAGAATTTCTTTTATGGGCTAAAGCTTATACATACTTGAATCTATACAAAGTTAAAAATAACTCTTGCAGAAAATTCTTTATAGGTCTTGCAGGCTTGCATAATTCAGTGCGCTTGCAGAAGTTTGCAGGCTTATTCCGTCGTTTAATTTGTCACCATTCTTTAGAATAGCAGCTATAGCTGGTACCAGTGATGACACATGATGGTATGTGGCTTGCCATGTTGTAATTAACAGTAGGCTACAAGATGATTTCTGGTGTAATTAACTGGTCAATAATTGTGCGTCTGACAATGTAATCTGTCGCCAGGATTTACAATTGATGCTGTAATTGGATTTCAAACCTAATCCTCAGAAGTCTTTTGTTGTTGGTATCGGAAGGTTTTAGTATAGGAAGCAGCCAATCAAGTTATAGTGCCAACTTGAGTGCGTTCCGCGCATAAAAGTGGTTTTATGGACGCCATTTTGTTTCAACATTACAGACGTAGTTTCCAAAATGTCACTCTGCGCTGACAAGTTGGCGTTGTGTGAATTTGGACCTAACAAATTTCAAGTGAATCGATAAAGGGGCGTGGTTATTGGTGTTGATGAACACACTAATAGACTTACCATGTAGCCACAACATTTTTTCCCAGAATAATCCATATTTCAATATGAATAGATTAAATATTTTATCATCCCAAATAGAAGTAATCTCGTATTGGACTTTTTGCTTATTCCTTCCATGCAAATGATGAATGCAATTTAAATATTGACTGGTTTGTAATATTTTTGATCATGTGCCCTAACTTACATTTTTACTGAGTGAAGTAAGATTTGTAATGAATTTTAAATGAAATGATGCTAAATGCTTTGGGAATGGAAATATTTTAAAAGTTTGCTATTGTAGATTTATTTTAGTTACAATATTTCGTAGTATGTATTAGTCATTCATTTCATTTTCTTATGTGTAATCTAATAAAAAACATAACAGATGATTGATTATAATTATTCAATGCAGCATTTTAATGTAACTACCTTACAATGAATTTGAGATATCCTGCTATACTATGTAATTTAATTTAGAAGGAACAGATTTGTCAATCATTTTGTGGCAAAACCTGGAAAACACAGAGATATGGATATTATAAATATTACAATTAGAATATAATATGCTTTTGAAATGTTATCAAATCACTGAAAAACCTGGAAATTTGAGGGGAAAATTGTATAATCGATTGGTGAACCATGGAACTCACTTTAGGTTTGCAACAACTGGAGTTGATGATCATGGCGTTGTATATAGAGATATTTGTTGGTTGGGGATAAGTTGGGAAAAATGGTGAAAAGTGTGAAATGAAAGAATAGTGGTTTTTGGTGTGCTTCATTGGAAATTTGTGAGTTATACTTTAGTTGGGCAGTTGAAAATAGGGTTGTGTACGTTGTAGGCGTCGTCTGGAAGTCTGGGAAGTAGTTTGGATATTTGGCGTAAGTTTGGTGCTGGAAAAGTGGCCTCTGCTGACCACGCCCTTGCGTAATGGCCCCCACTTTTTGTCCCATCAAGCGTCATGGCCGCCCAGGGAACAATTGGCCAGTGTTGTCATGGCGACCGACCAACCTCCTGCCTCCACTGTAGATGCCTTCAGGTGTACAATATCAGCGTCAATCATTTTCTCAATACGCTTGTCTAAATAGCTCATTAAATCAATCGTGAAAAAGCCAACATTTTTGGCCGCCATTTTTATTTTACATTCTCATTCCATTTCCAATTTCCCAACTTCCCAGCATCTTTATCCTGTATACAGATTTAAATGTGTACTGTTCTCAAATAACATACAGATGCGTAGCTGGATTTGTCACTAAATGGCACGTACATGATGACACGCGAGTGTCGAAACCACTTGGGTTAAAATACTAATGTGTAACGATACTTTTTTGACGAAGGTATCTGAAAGTTTATTCCTCGGCTCACCAAGTGCATAGAGAAGGAAGGCAATTACGTTGAAAAATAGTGTTTGATATATGTATACGAATGTGTACATTTTTTAAAGATATATTGGTTTTTAGATTTTTAATAAATTGAGTACTCTTACTTTCTGTACGTCCCTCGTACATACTGTTATTCTACCTCATAATGCGCTACATTTTTTAACTTAAATTATTTCTGATATTATTCTCAATTGCTAATATGTGCAGTTCATCCATTAAAGATGAATTGACATGGTTTTGTAATATACCCTGAAACTTAATCCACGTGAAGAATACCCACGAAGAAGGAAGTGTTGCAGCAAAATTAACTGTTTTAATTAGTGGAAAAATAGTTATTGACACTTAAAGTAAGATGGGGTAATTAAGTTAGGAGGTTCGAATATGCTAGCTAACCTCCTATCTGGCAAACTTTAAATTTAAACTGTTAATTCTTTTTTATTACTACAAATTTCTAATGAGATTGTGTTGGAACATTTGCAAACTTTAAGTTAACTATACCCATAAGTTTGCGGAATATGAAGTTAATAATTTACTTTATTTTAATGAAGATCCTCAACTCGTAAAATATGTTTCCAAACATGTCGACAAGTGATTAAAATTCATCTTTATTAAAATATAAAATAATATACTATGTATTATGCGCAAGTGTTGAAAGGTATTTTATGAAGACAATAGGTCATTGTATATTCATCCGTTTTAATGATCCCTGTTAATACTGAATTTGCATTGAGTTGACTATATGAAAATTCTTGCAAAATTTTCATTGTCAATCAGAGTCATTGTCAGAATTCATTTTCGATCATCAGCTTTAATATTATGGTAATGTTTAACTGGATTGCATTAATTATTCATATTTTCGGGTTTCACCTGTTGGAAAAATAAAAGGCAATTTTGATAAAGCCTGAATACATAATACAGATTTAATAGATTCACCAATAATTACCATTTAGTGTCCATCTGTTATGTATTAATTTTTACTGCATAGAAACTTATAATGTAATTTAATTAATGGGAATGAATGTATAGATTAAATAGGAAAATGTTATGCACGAATTTGGGAAATATTTGGTATAGGGAAATAAATGTTGTCATTTATTCTCTAGTCTAGTTCGGTCTGAATTTACATATATAGGTAAATCGATAAAAGTGTAGCACATTTTAGAGCAGCCATACGACCAGTTTATTAGCAGTATGCGTGATTTTGAGTTACTTTCTGCTGATAAATCTGTTTGATAAATTCCGCAAAATGGCCTCCAATCTGCACCACGTACTTACTATACCTGCACGTACACACATACTTTCTTTTTACCTTCCTTTTCCGGTTGTCATGGCTACAGCAGCTCAACGTCAAGCTGTCATCAGCAAGACATCTTCACCATAGTTGCAATGACGTATTTTTCTGTAAAAAAGGAAGTGAAATGACACAAACAACCTAGCTCTTGCATCTGCACCTCCCCAAAAAAAGTTTCCCAATTTCCTTAGTTCAGCCAACTAGAATTTCACCAACTGTGCATGATGAAATGCGATTGCATATCGCTTCCAGAAATGGGAACAATTGATGTTCACAAAGCAAATAAAGAAAGTTTTCTCCGTCGATGCAGTTAATTTTGTTTCCACTATTTTTTAAACTCATTTCTGCCTTAATTACCTACACTTATAATTCATACATACAGGGCTGCTGCAAGTCTGCAATATGCCTGCTGCATACTTTAATTACATGACAAACTGCAGGAAGTCTGCAAAGAATTTATTGTGCATCTAGAAATAATTTGAAAATACAGTTGTCAGGAATTTGGTGTAAAGAAATGGATTTAATGTGGAAAATTTAATAAGTAAAGTTATAAATACACTATATTTAATAAAAATTATGGAAAACATGCAACTTGTTTGTTTTAAAAATTAATGAGAAACTTTTCAAGGAAATTATGTTTCCGGAAAAATTATATTGGAAAAAACGGAACTCAGAAATGCTACTAAAAACCACCAAACTTGTTATCTTTATTTAAAGTTTTTAAATGAAAAATGTTCAGAATATGATGTATTTGTTAAAATTTCCTTCTATAAATTTCATTCAATAAATTTAGATTTTATCGTTGTAAATAATATTAATGCATCATTTATTATTATAAGTTTGCTGCATGGTGAAGAATTGTGTTATGTAAATAGTATATTGAATATTGTGTTTGATTTATGTATATTTGTGTATGTATAAATTCCCTTATCCTATGCGATTTTAAATATATTTCACGTGCGGAAATTAATTTGCGGTTGAACTCTTTTCCGGAATTGCCATCTATTGCTGCAAGCGATCATTTCAGTGAACGCAACATAATAATGGATACATATAAATATATCTGCATTCTGCATTTGATTTGCAGAACTAAGTTTTCGAATTCCTTATATTTTTTTATTTATTATTCCTGAGGATATTTTGTATTTTGTTATTGACGAGATCTGAAGTTTCTCTGTCTCTCTGTGATATCATTTATTCATGGGTAGTTGTTGTTGTGGATTTCCTAGAATTGTTTTTCTACAGGGTAAAAACAGGAATTTTGCTGCATGATGAAAATAAGGGGAGCTTTAGACGTGTCACTTCACTGCAATGCACCGTTGCTATGAGATGAAGTTTCCACTTTTGATTAATTACACCTTCATCATATACGTCCTGATGATAAAAAAATTGTTTTCTCACACGTGTATATACTTAATTAGCTCGTTAACTGTAATCACAGAATATACAGATCATAAATAGAAATGTCTAGCCCATAGGAAATTGCATTCATTCATGATACTATATGGGGCTGGATATCATATTAAATTGCATTGTATTAGGCAATTGCCAGAAGACCTTACTCCATATTTGCCCAATCGATCGGTAATATTCCTCACTATTTTTATATCGTGGATTAAGGTATATATATTTTTTTTAGGAGAATAAAATTTTGACTCGATTGATTGATTGCTGCGCAGTTTTAGATGTATTTTTTCGCTAAATATTTCGTTAATTAAATTTTGTTTCATGTAAAGGGTTTTTTTGGTTTTAGTGAAATATGGTACTTACAGGTTAATCAAATGGTCGTTACTTAAACAGTGTGTACTGAACTGGAAAACCTGGAATTATACTTGAATTATTTCTTAATTAAATCCTGGGCAATGTATTATTTTGTTCAACAATGTGAATATTGAAAACCAATTAATAATTCCACTTATTCATCAGTTTGTGTACATTAACCTGGAAATACTAGAATTATATTTAGTTTTTATTTTACCAGTGAAATCCTGGAAATAGGATGGCATTATTTCTTAAATCCAGGAAAAATTAGGATTTTGTTAGACATTTTGAATTTTGAAAAACACAGTTTGTAATTCCAGTTATTCACCAGTTTGCATGCAGATTTAATTGTATTTTATGTAACCTTTTGTCGCTTTGTAAATATAACGTTAATAACTAATAGCAACCTAATATAGTGACAGTTATGTTATTTATTGTGTATTTTGGAAAACATGAGTTAATTAATGTTTTTGATAATCCTGGAATTTCGAAATTCAAGTTCAGTTAAATTCTACCAAATCTCGTTATTCTTTATATTTGTTTACATTTTGTTTTGTATTTATTAGTTTTAATTTAAACTAGGAGCCTATTTCAGTCAGTCCTTTTGGAGCTAAATTTAAATTAACTATAGATGCTATTTTTTGATAAAACTATATTTAATAATTTGAATTCGGTTGCATTTACATTTATATTTAATTCTATAGTTAAAGACTAATAGCGATTTTTATGGTTTATTTGGCGTTGGATATGCTCTTATTCTTGAACTGGGTCCAAGCAAAACGTTTCACTGTAATAAACCGCTAGGTTTTTATGTGAGGTATTAAATAGCAATGTTTGCAAACGAAGCTGGATTGTAGTAGCATAAAATCGATTGCAATCGCTTATCAATCGAAGTTGAGGACAACAACAGGAAAGTTTGTGACGTTTAAATCGTGGCCATTTGTATACTTACAGGGTGCGAATTGCTCTCTCAAAATCTCTTAATCTCCACTTGATTTGAAGAGTGTCAACTCTTCACTATACTCCTACTGCAATCTGCTAACACTGCAATTGCTCAATGGCAATTGCTCCCTTCAAGTCCAACTCATGCAACCTCTATAGTATTACTTCCTAAACTGTTATTAAGCTCACACTATATCCTCTTATATGTAGTTAAATCAGAAAACCCTCTTTGACAACATTTTGGAAATTTCCTGATAGGTGCATGCAGTTATAGGGTAAGAGAATTATGGTATGAATTCTATAATTGTTACAGATTATTCAACATTAACAATTTGTTGCTTTTTGGGAGTACGATACCTTATATAACTTAACCTACATAAAGTAGAACAATGGCTAGTATATAAAGCAAGTATTTAAACATAATCTCTGTGGAAATTAACGTATAAAGTTATTGGCTCTGAAAGTTTGACGTATATAGCGGCAAAATGATAGGACCTTTAGCAGTGTATTAATTCTTTTAGGGCCAAGAAACACTTTCAAGTATAATGTAATACTTTCTAAAAATAGTTTAAGATGCATGTTAAACGTTTTGTTAATTAACATTTGGCAATACAACAGCTTTGTATTTTAAAATAAAGAACGGCTATTACTTTCCGGATATCCATCTCTTGTATACCCCATCCACTGTAACTACGTACAGCTCTCCAATTCTACCAATGTAGTTCCATTGTGACTGTGTAATTGATACACAATAGAAGATAGTCTCATAGGTTGGTGAAACTATCCTGAAACCTCAGGCTTCAGACTATAGTAGACATATGTACTGTGGATATGGATAGTACATGCATATTAGGTTGTGTTACTAAGTGAATTAAGATGGCAATTGGAATGGGAGTTGTGGCATCATTAAGAGGCCAAATAATATTGTTTAAAAGGAGGAATATGTTGGTTGGTGCATATAGAGAGGTGATGTATTGTTTTAGTTGAGTATGAAGCGCCTGCGGTCTGTGTAAACGTAAACGCGTTGTTCAGTTCCCTGAGGAGTGATTGGCCATTTTGGATTTGCAGGAGCTGGAGCTGAAAGTTGTTGTTGTCAGTGATGTTAGCGTGGCCCTGGGCCATAAAATGCCTCGTAGCCTGCATCGGTGCTTTGCCAGCACTCTTTCAGGTTATTGCCTGCATCCTCAACCCTCAACCCCCATTGCAAGTGGCTCCCCCTCGTGGCTACTTTTCAATTAGCAAAACCGCTCTACCGACAAATTAATTGAAAACGGTGCAACTTAATGCGCCAAGAATCAATGAAATTCAAGTCTAGTATACTGCATTATTCCTTTGCTTCAGCAACCCTTAATTGTGTATTGGGACAAAGCAGGATTTATTGCATTTACCTGGAAAACCTGGAATTATGCGTTAATAACAGATGGAAAAATAATGTAATGATATAATAAAGTAGGACATATTTTAATTGGAAAGGTGAAATATACGAATAAATGTGGATTTAGAGCAATGCAAGATTTACACTCGCCTGGATATACTGGAAAACCTGGAATGTTGAGTTAAAACATGAAAAAATAATAATGATAGTGAAAGGATAATAGGGGAAATTTGCAAAGGATAATTGGAAATGTTACAAGGAAATTTTAAAGTGAAGATATTCATTGTTGAAACTGTTAAACTATACGAACAAAATTCCAGGGAATTACATGTAATTAATGGGAATAAATCGAAAATATTGCAATCATTAGGATTTGTGCTATGGAATAAATAACATTACATTCAGTGAAATGTCTCTCGTATTCACACAATTGATCTTTGGTTTTCTGTTATAGTAAACTTTATATTGAGTAGCAACTAATAAATTATGTTAAGATGTTGAACAATTACATGAAGATTTTAATATGGGAACAATGTACAAAGAAATTTATATTATATGTTGTGGTTACTCATTCCCTTAATAATGCTTTGACCTTTTATGAGAAATGATGTTATTTTATTAAATCAATAACAATATTTACCTTGAAATTTATTGCAAATGTTATGGAATTTATGTAATTACATTTCTTTTAAGGTTGTACTGTAAGAGAAAAATGTTACTTACATTTAAATTAGATATTGTGTGGTTTTTACAGTCAACTTTCCTGCTACAGTGCAATGTACTGCATTTTTATAGAGTTATATGCATTTGAATGCAGCATGAAGAGAATTTAATTTCTCATTGTGGAATTTTTCTGGTTTGAATTTTTACCAACTTCATGTTTTATGGGTTTGGTGGCTCTTCTTTTTTGAATGGTACAAGATGGTGCACATTCATTTTGTCGACGTCAACGCTAAAAATGCAATCTGACATCTGTTTTGACATTTGACAAAACTTGGTCGATCCAATATTTGCCATACTCTACTACATTCCTCCGGTTTGAAAGCCAGAGCTATGGCATGCCTGTCGTGCCGAAATTGCCCGTCCTTATTCTTCTTATTCCTCTTCCTTTTATTATATTGGTGGTACGACTTTAAGTGAGGTTATATTATGGCCCATTTGGAGTATGGAGAGCTGGTTGTTAAAATAAAATGAGGTCTGTGTGCAAATTTCGAAATTTTTGTTGTTTCTTGGCATCATGAAAATGCGAATAAAGGGCAAAATTTTTGGGAAAAATGTCTTTTATTGTCAGAAGTAGCCTGCAATTTTAACGATGGTCTGGCAGTTTCGTTTCATCAGTTACAGTAGTATATGCATAATCTAGTGTTCATTTATTTATTTCATAAGGGTAATATTTTTTGAAACTGCTTTTTTTATTATGGCTATAGCTATAGTAGTTTCCTCTGCCAGGGAGTGTTTTTTAAAGAGGTAATTTCCAGTTGAAATTGTGCAGGTTTTTGTAAGGAATTTTCCAAGGTGATTATGTAAAGGATGGAAAAGGTCGTGGTTGTTGTCGGATTATAAGAGAGTATTTCTTGTAACACGATTTTTCTACTTCGCTGAAGGGAACATTTATTAAGAAAGGAGGAATAAGACGAAAAGAAAGATGGTGGAGAAAGAAAAGTTGTTTTGTTGGTTCATTCGGTTGGTTCTCATGAACTTTTATTCAACGTTATTGTCATTGAACAGATGAGAAGAAGGTAAAATAAAAGCTGGGCTAAAAAGGAAAAAGCAATAAGAGCCCATTCTTTAATGCAGCAAACATGAAGTTTTTATAAGAAAAAGTACAAAAAAAAAAAAAACAGTATGACCTGTCGCTAAATAGCAAAAAAACAACACAATGGCTTGTTTTTTCTCCTTTTTATCTGTCGAACATAATTGCAATTTCGTGAAAGGACCAGACAAAATACTTAAAAAGTTTAAAAGCTGTCTGGCTAATATTTTCTTTCCCATCCATTTTAATCTTTTCTCAGTTTGTGAAACGCATTTTCTCAGAAAAGTAATTTCACCATTAAGGCAATGCAACAAAATGAAATATAATAGCTGTACAGACCACTCAGGGAAACCTGGAAAATTCAGGAAAATTTATATAAATATATAATATGCAATTCGAATGTGTTTTAAATTAAAATTATTTAGAAAAATGGTTGTACTAGTAATTAAATTATGAAAACCATGTTCTGTGTACTTTCCACACTAAATTAAAATTATGAAATAGTGGTTAATAATAACGGAAACTTACAACTAGTTTAGCCTGCTTAGAATATGCTCTGGAAATTTTGCATAGACACTCTGGAAAACCTGGAAAACTCAGGGAAAATTGCATGTAATCACAGATTGGTATGAACCATGTGCAAGTTACTGTTATTTTTATTGAAATTTACTCTTATTTGGATGTTATACAGTTCATGTCATAAGTGCGCAGAAAATGGTTTCCATATTGTAGTTTATAGTAGTGTGTTACTATATGTATTTTATTACTCTTGGTACTTTTATAGTTTAAAATAGCATGAATATGATCTGGCATACAGTATTGTGTTTGGTCTGGCATCATAAAAGTTTTTATTGACTTCATGTTGTGTGTCTCAAGTCGAAGAATCCATCAGAGTCGAGGTGGGAAGCCATGAAATTGGTCCTACCCATGTTCCAGGAATCAACCCGAGGACACCCTCTATATCTTTTCTGGGAAAGTGGCCATATTGTTTCTAAAGTTTGAGTGAGAAAAATAGGAAAGTTTGCATGTGGTGGCTATGACAAAGCACAAAACTTTATAGCTTCATTTGCTGGATAAAATGTAAAGTAAATCATCTGTGATTAAAAACTGTCATTGATATTAATTGTGATCAAAACTGCTAATATGTATATTATAGTAGTTAATTAGGAACATAGCAACATAATGCATCTATTTTATTGTAGATAAGTATATGGATGCTAAAATTCCTGTTTTATTTAATAATTGAAAGATAATTGTTCCTAAATAATTCAACTGTCTAAAAGTTTAGTTTTCAATATAACTATTTGACTTTACAAATGTTATCATAATATAAATAATATAAATACATATAGACTGATTTTTATGCATTCAATTCTAAACCATTACAGAAATGTAATGTACGCAGCATGGCTGTAGCAACTCTGCTGACATAATATACTTTTATCCTATAAAATAACTGTATTGGTGTAAAGATTGAATGCAGCCATTGTTTGTCCAGCCAGCTTCGTATTTCAAAAGCTTATCTACAGGTGGCGCTGTAGTGCTTCACTTTCAGCACAACAGGACAAACTTTCCCTTCATTCTCTCTCTCACTCTCTCTTCTATATTTATTCACGATCCATACAGGGTGTGAATTCGGAGCCATTCATTATACAAGTTTGCAATGACCTTACGAGCTTGAAGGGGTCAGTAAATACATTCGGATCGCATTTCAACTCGCATGTAAATCATGGAAAAGGGCCATAAGGAGGCTGGGACAATAATTTCATTGTTGGCATTTAGTGTGATGGTATACAATGCACCATCACAAACTCGAACTACTATAAATAACGCACTTTTCATCCTTGTACTATATGTAGAATAATAACCCTTTGGTTAAATTGAAGAAATTTGATTTGGAAACAAACAGAAAATGAGTTTATGAATTTAGCATAATCTGTGGTGATTCAAAAGCAACAAAATTGTGCGTCTCGACTATGTACTATTTGTGCAAATCGATCCAGGGTGTATATAACACATTTGTGGGTGTGGGTGTGTGTGTGTATACAGCTGTAAAATGTGGATTAGATGGTTTTGGCGGCCATTTTACGAGGAGCTCTATCAGCACGAATCGCTCGTAAATTACTTGTACGTGCATGTGTAATTCATCTATCTTTTCTGGATTGCTGTTGCATTTCGTTTCGAGCATCACGCAAACTTCCTGCCCACCATATCATTCCTTTCTGCAGAAAGGAATGATATGATATAGCTCCATTATTATGTCTCGTTCATGCTTTGTCTAAATCGACTCTGTTTTCCAATAAGTTTCCCAAACTGGACGGTAGGTGCCGCAAGTGCGCGTCTATAGTTTGATCAAGCCAGGTCTAAAGCCGGCCGGGTTCACACCGTGCAAATTTCTAGAGCAAGTTTCTGGAAACAGAGCAACTTGAATGCAAGAGAATTGACAGCACTGTCTGCACTTGCAATAATTCTTGTCATAGAGATTGCAAGATAGCACGCAACTACTGTGGTTTCAATGAAAGATTGAGCCAGGAGGGCGGAGTCGTGTCCGGGTCGACCCATTTCAAAGGGGTGCACGGTTACAGGTGTGCAGTTGATGACGACTGGTAATGTCAACTATGCACCCCTTTGAA
>JAQFZQ010001377.1:0-20050 GCA_034696005.1 Glomeris marginata | reverse complement strand
ACGAACATAAGTTTTGGAAATGCAAAAAAATGTATTTCCCCACCCTCAAAACGTAAAAATTGTGTTCTCGCCTTAAACAAAATATATAAATAATGCAAAAGTACAATGTAATATTAAATAAAATTTAAAGTATGTTCACAATTTAGGCTTGACATTATATAAAACGTTGTGAAAAATGTCTACCAATTCACATTAACCATCCATTAAAGGCATTTCAAACAAAGTCATTTCAGAGAACTTTTTTGTATGTACAAATTTGGACAATAATTAAAATTACCTTATAATAAATTCATGTGATTTTAATTTTGAAGATAACTGTGTTGGATGACTTCTGTATAAATATGGATGACATTACAGAAAACTAACATAGAAAATCACAAAAACTTTGCTGTATACAAAAAATGTATTGTTATCAGAGTCAATAGAAGGTTTATATACTTTTGAAATGTATGTAAATAATAATTTCGGTTGCATGGATATATAGTTTTGAAAATGAGATCATCTGCGGTGCTTTTGTATGCCACAATTTAAAAGGTGACGCGTGCGCAGTAGTGCTCAGAAAAGGGCCCCCATATACATATACACATATATAAAGTGAGCCACATGTTAGGATCATAAATTTTCCTCGTCCTTTTCAATCCACGTTTCAAACGTGATGATTCGCTAATCACATGATGGATGAGAGAACGAATATAACAAAAGAAAAACCAAAGAAAGG
This sequence comes from Glomeris marginata, assembly GCA_034696005.1. NCBI lineage: Eukaryota > Metazoa > Arthropoda > Diplopoda > Glomerida > Glomeridae > Glomeris > Glomeris marginata. The sequence continues at coordinate 19,332 of JAQFZQ010001377.1, read as the reverse complement.
ACCTTTTGGTAGCCTTAAGGGCACACAAAGCACGGTATACTACCAAAAAGGAAGGGTCTCATCTCCCTGCTCTCTATTATCCTGAGCAAACGGCTAAGGGCCTAAACATGGCCGTTTGATGTCTCACTCAAAATAATAAGGCCGAACGGTTGCATCAAATACACACACAAAGTGCCCTTTCCTTTTTCCTTCAGGGGTGAATCTCCTCCTCTATGGGAAACTGGTGAAAAAAAAAGGGGGGGACCTAAAAATCACTGTGTTATCAACAAGCTCAGGTTGCCCAAACGCAATTTACTGTTATGATCAGTAAGAAGAAGACGAGTGACAGAGGGGCCTATCCTTTTATATAAGAGCCCTTTCACTGTACTTGTCATGGTGGAGTAAAAGAAGTGGGCCCTTTAGTTGGAGTTTCGCATTTCCTGTCATTGGACCACTCCCACAATTCCTCAGTTGACATCATAATCAACTTATCGATATCTTCATCGTGCCACTGTGTAGGTCCATGCCCAATGACACAAAAAGGATGAGCAGCACATGTCACAACTGCCAATTGCCTCCCTTTATATACAAGGACCCTTTGGGACCATGTAGTCTTTATACAGGCCATGACCTATGAACTCTTCTCTTCAGATAGGAAAATATCACTTTTTTACACCCCACATACACCATGAATGAACAATATTATGATACAGATATCAATTTAAGTCAAGGCCATGCAGCCATTTTTCCTTGCTGTAATAATATTTAAATTATAGATTTAGGTATTTTAAATAAATATCATCCATAAATTACATCCTGTTTTGGTTTCTATTTTTGAACTTTCCATACAGGTTTCCTTCTACAAAATAATATTGGGCTTAATCTTTGATTTTATCATCTACATTATTCCCACAATTCGATTCGTAATGCATTTAATTTATAAAATAGTTTATATCTTCAAAACGATGACGAATAACGAAAATAATGTTGGAACACAAAATGTTTGGAATGAGGAGTTCTTTCAATGTTATTTCGAGCAAATTTCTGTATACTGAACAGTTAACAAGATATTGAAGAAAACAGCTGACAACCACTTCCATTGAATTCAAAATTAAGGTGGGTAATGACCATATATTTTTAAATTTTTCATCTAAAAAATACATAGCCTATATGCATGTCCTACAACAGTGACTGTCCTGTACACTATGCAACATGGCTCAATGAAGAAAACGTTTAAAGTTGAGGCTTCCCTGCATATAATCACAATAAAAGCAAGCTTTCAGTTTGCTTATTCGGCGATTGCATTCGAGCAAAGGACCAGATTTAGACAAACCGCAGAGTGTTAGATTTGGTTCGATTGCGAGCTAAGGACCCTTATGTGTGTGCTGATATAGGTTCAGGGGTTTGATATGTATACAGTGAATCGTATATGGGCCGATAAAAGCGACGACCGCAACCCGAAACCGATGCTGAGTAATAAATCGCAAGCGCCCCTAACTGAAATTAATGCGTGTGACTTGAACAGGCAAAAGGGTCCAAAGCCCAAAGCCCAAAACCCGAACACTCCCACCCACCAACACCACAAAAGCTCATGCACATGGGAAAATTCAAACTGCATGGATCCAACCAAACCGAAATTCCCTATACAATATATATCCTGAAAGGCCCCAACTGAAACATGCACATTGTACCATTAACATTATCATTTGTCAAACATTTTACATTCTATCCTATTCCCTAAACTAATCAGAATTTGTCCCTGACATTTCTGTTGACATTTATTCAATTATTTAAATACATAATATCTTTGACCTTCCAGGCATTTATTTCACATTAATGATTATTGGTTAACCTTTCCAGGTTTCCGATTAAAATGAAAATTAATCATTTGTTTCTTAATATCTTCTTTCCCTAACATTTCATATTACAATTTTATAATTCTATGACCATTTCATATGACATTATATCTTAAAATTTCTAAATAAGGAATATTTCACTTGCATATTAATATTTTTAATATTGTATACAATGTTCTGCATTACAGAAACTACTCTCTAGCCATCGTAATTAATTATAAAATCTATCTGCATCATTGAATTATCTGTGCTGTTAATCCACTAAACAAATGAAACAATCAGATATCCAACAGAAATTGTGTTATAGTCTATATATCACAGATTTTATTTCTAAATTCCCTGACATTTATATGAAAAATTACCAGTCAAAATCTAAATCCTTATGGGAAAAAAATAACAAAATTTCAAATGATCCGTACAACTTCTTAAAATTTATAATTTAAAAAAATGCAAAAATGAACTGATTTATTGGTTGATTTTCGATAGATTATTAACCAGTCAATGATGTGCTTTGCAGTTATGTACTCGCGTTTCACCAGGTGGCGCTTCAGCATTTCCTATAGTAGTTCAAATTTGCAATAAAAGAATTGGGTGGTTGTTAACGGAATGAAGGACGATTGGGTCCATTGCCCCTAAGAGTAATCGATCAGATAAAGGGGTTTTCATTCGCAGTGGGCATTGCAATTCCTCATTTGTAGTTCTGCATGAGATGTGAAAGTGGAAGAAAGATTTGTAGAGAAGAAGAGAAGAGAAGTTAGGGCACAAAAGGTGGTTTGCCATTGCTTTTGCATGGCGTACAACCAGTGCGCAGCTTTCAATGCAGAATACATGCCCTTTGAAACGTTTAGGTCCGTTGCAATTGTGCACGCCGTATATGGGACGGGTGCGAAGAGGGTCCCTCCTGTAGAGTCCGATGAAGACCTCAATGGGCACCGTCGACTTTTCGGGTGCGTCCCAAATATCTTTTTTTTCCCTCCCTTATATACACTTCTGTCCTGTCCTGTCTCCTCTCCACAAGGGCCTTTTGCTTGCAACCATCAACCCACCCCCCACGTCATCGCTCCTCCTATTTTCCTATTGGTTAAATGATGACGAGTATATACCTACTGGGGACCACTAGGCCCATATGCAATACTCCTTCAGGGGACTTGTGCAAAAGAGGTGGGAAAAATCACCATTGTTACGTTGGCATCGTATTCATATGTCCAGACACAAAAGGCCCTTTTCCATTGTCCCTAGCGGTCAGTAACGTCACTTTCGGCTAACTTTTTCCAAAAGGTCCTATATCCATAAATTTCCCAACCAAACTGTGAATAACATAAGGTTAAAAAGCCAATAGTATAATGCAATCCCATCCAAAAACTGTAAAAACTGTAAACAAATGTATTCTAGCTGTTTAACTGATCAGTAAATCTTCTATACTGAATTCATTATTATGTAATACCAAATCTGGAAAATCATGTAGCATACAAAGATTTAACAGAATGAAACACATTCGGTACATGTATTAGGTTATATAGTGAATTTAAAATTAAGCAAAAATATGTAGTTAATGCATTATGTATGTGTAAAATGGTGGACAGTGTTGAACCTTCATTCATTGATATTACATATCTAGTAGGCTATATAGAAATAATTATGTTGATACTGTTCCACTAAATTGTATTTTTAAAAGGGCCACATGCGAGCCAATCTAAAAAATTTATCCATTAAATTCCTTCAAATAATTATACCTAAAACCTCTGAAAACTTTCAAAAACTATTTGGAAAGCAGTTGAAAACTGTATAGAAATGAAACGAATAAAGGGAAGAGTGGCCATGTTGGTCGGCTATTTTTATTCGTCCATCTCGTTTCACCATTTTGTTACGGACAGCCCCTGTGCATGATGGGAAAAATGAGTAGGACAGCTGCTGTCCAATTCCTAAAGCACTCAAACTCTTTTGACTCTAGGATGCAAGCAAGCCAAGGGTCCTTTTGGCCCTTTGCTTCCCCACCCCAAACGAGTCAAGTGGGGGATCGGAACGAAAACAGTTGACGTTGCTTTGTATAATTATTGCAATGTTATGTTAAAAGTAGGGGGTGCCCTTTGCGTGGGGCCTATAGTTCCTTGTGTCCTTGTGTATTATTTGCCAGCGAAAGAGACAGAAAAAATTTCGTCGACGGTAAAGGGTGGGTCCCATTGGAAACACTCAAATATACTTCGCGGGGGGTCCTTATATAATAAAATTACTAAAATACGATATGTGTAATATTTTCCCCCTTTCTCATATAGCCATTCCGGTTTCAAATAGAATCAATTGTTATTACGTCTGCATGTATTGAATCATTGCACGAGCAAAAAATACAGGTCCTTTCAAATGCTGACAATAACTACTCGATTTTGGACCATCTGAACAGGAACAGTTGTCGCTACGTGTTCCAAAAGTCATTGTACACAAATGGAGAAGAAAAAAAAACAAGTTGAAGAGCAAAAGCAAAGGAAAGGCCAGTGATAAAAACTTGCTTTGCAAACTTTTTCTTGCCATACATGAAAACCACTTGTAAGTATACTGCACAAATGTTCTATTATTCATAAGTGCATATACAAGCCATGCCATATTGTAATAAATTGTATAAACTATAATACTATAATCCTCCCCAAGAACTTTCCCTATATAAGTGTCCCCTAAACCCAAATTTCGATCATGACCTGTAACTTTGCAGAACTTTGCAGAACTGCAAAGTATTAAACAACAAATGAAATTTTCCTGTTGGGGCCTATGAAAAACTTTTCTGTTTTAAGTACATGTAATAATTTTCACATGAGATAAAGCATAATATTTTGTTCTTGATTTGTCTGTTTAATTCAATTTCTATTGTTGGATGCATTTGTAACAGCTGGTTTTCTAAAAACAACATTTCCAGTGGTGACACCTATTGCACAGAACTAATACATCGAACAGTTATAGTAATAGTTATAATATAAGGGAAGTCTTGTAAACATTATAGGCTAGGCCCTTTCCTACAGATTGAAGCATCACGAGGAAGGAATAAGTCCCATTATGACAACAGAGTGCCAAAATCTTTGCAGATGTCCCATACAATAAACATAAGACTGAATCGCATTCCTTGAGAGAGAAGTTCCCTACAACATATATAGTATATATATAAAAGAATCAAGTGTAAACAGCAAAAGTGAGAACACAAATGGACACAAAGGGGCTGGCAGCTGCCGGAAATCTTGGGCATTGGCCCTCAAAGGGGCTCCCCTGTGTCCCATGAAGCCGAAAAAGCAAGAAGCCAAGACGATCCCTGAGACATTGTGATGGATGGCTTGAAAAGATAGCTATAATTTTTAGCATTCAACCATACTGCATACATGTGTGTACATGTGAATCGAAAAAGAAGAGAAGGACAGTTTGGGGACCTCCCGTTGTACCCCACAACGACTCTGCAAAAGTCAGGCATCTCAATGGGGCACATCCTCGCACCACATCCCATGCAGTCTGACCACCTGTGTATAAATCAGAGTTTGTTGAAGTGCCCTCGTTTGTATATGCCCCTATATGTGCCCCCATGGGCTCCCATATAACCCTATAAGGGTGGGTGGGCGTTTCTGGGGCCCAGCTTGAAGGGACATATAGGTCCTATAGCTATGAAAAGGCGACATCCATAAGGCAGGCAAAGCGATGATCAGGGGGAGTAAAGGGACCTGGAAATGTGCCATGTCACCAAACGAAGAATGGACTTTAACATCTTCATTGCATACGTAGTGACAGCCCCACCCTACCAAACGCCCATGGCTCCTATACCTACCCATAGGTCTCAGTTTTCAGCCCCTAAACTGGTCGCCCGATCGTTTTTCACCCCAATAGAATGAACACACTGCAAAAGTACATGTATACAATATAGACACACAACCCAGAATGATAGAAAGATGGAAAGATAGATAGATAGAAAGGGCCAAAATGGAGTCACTTTTTACCAATATGCCCTTATCGGCATAACCATCGATGACTTCAATGACAGCAACAAGCAACAAGTTAACATGTTGTATGAAATCACATCAATTCCAAAATGGAGCTTGCCAAAGGGCATGTCCATAAGTTGAAGGGATAACGCATAAATTATATTTCAATAAGTTGGACATTTGAAACGAGGTGGCGCCACTGTAGCATAAACCCATTCAAAGTCCCCCCTTTGTCACGTGTACCTACATATTTGCAAATACTTTCTTCTTAATTTTACTAATCTGATTAGATGAATAGATAACTGTCTCATGGTCTTAGTGAATAATCCATTTATTATTCTTAAAATATTGTGAAAGATTATGTTTAATTCCTGGATCTGACACGTGTTTATATGGTCGATTTTCTTGTCTTCGTGAGTCATTAAATGGTATTCAAAATATGCATGTGGATTATTTCTAAAGTTCATTGTGCACATTTGCATATAAAACTAAATACCTATATAGTTTGAGCAGAAAGAGATGTTGTCTAGCACATTGCAGAGTAGCCACACAGTTGTGACATTAATTGTCTGCATTTGTATGGATAATATAGTAGGTATTTTATATTAATATTATAAGTTTCAATGTATACTGTTCGATTAGGTAGAGATCCAATCCCATGATTATCATATAAACTGGTTTGGTAGGCCAGATTATGAAGGTCATGGGACTTTGCCATAATCTAAAAGTCTAAAAATCACGATTTTGGCCCAAGATTGAATGTATCCAATGGCCAGTATCTGTATATTATTTCTTGCAATACTCTCATATTTTATCAGTTTCTAAAACAAACCATCCTGATTATTACATTATATTTTGCTGTCATTTCACTGTGAGAAGTTTGCTCCTAGATTCATTCACTAACCTTTTCGAAATAATATAATTTGGAGCAACTGACATTGTAAAAACTTATGTATAGGTAAAAAATAAGGAAATTTCAATTGACTTACCTCCCAGGCGAAACTGGGGTCAAAAGGGACAGTCCTGAGTCGGCCCAGAAATGGGCTGAAGTGGGTGCCAGCAGCAATGGGCACTTTGGTGTGAACACTGAGTACAAGGGCCTGAGATTGACTCCTTCCCGGACGAGGAGTTGGAGTTGCAGAAATGTCGTCGTCTTCCCTGGCAGCTCTCAGTTGAAGTTGACTTGGCACCAGACTGTCTTCTGGTGCGCACAAAAGGTGTGTGGCCATCGAGGGTAACTGGCTTCTAGTCACTGATCTCACGCCCTCCTCTTCTTCCTCATCGTCATCATCATCATCAGCAGCATCTTCCTCCAGATCCTCTTCCAAATCTTCTTCTTCCTCTTCTAAATCTTCTGAATCCGAATGTTGTTGGTGGTGGTGCACTTGTGGACAACGTTCACTATCGTTGTTTGAGTCTATGACAGCAGTGTCATACTTGCTGTCACCACCTCCAACTGCAGGTCCACCCCCACCTCCACCCACACTCTCACTCCCACCTTCGCCTTCTTCGTCACCTGTAAGTGATAAGCACATTTTTCCACACATCAGCAATTGCTCTTTGCAAAACACAGTTATAATACAGTAACAATTATACACTATAAATATATAATACATAAAATTGTGTTGTCCTCCTGGAAATTCATACACATTGATAATCTTATTATTTTAAAATTAGTATACAACTAAACTGAAATAAGTTGTGTATTTTAGTCACTAAAATATCCAGAAATAAGGATGCTTCATTATATTCCTATATATACTTCAAGTTTATATAGAAGTTAATGCACAATGTACTGCATGCGGTTGTTGAGCCCAACCTCTTTGACATGCATATACATACAAAGTACACAAATTTGAGGAGGAAAGTTTGAAATGTTTTGGTGAAAGCTGTGTGATGAGTATGTTATATTTAGCGAAGAGGGGTTTAAGGGACACCTGCGAACGGCTCAGAGCAACCTTCCTTATCTGACAGGAAATCCCAGCTCAGTGTCTTATTACTGCCCACTGAGATGAGACAAGTGAACACACAGAAAGAGATAAGCACGAGCAAACATGCGGCGGTTTTGTTTTGCATTTGGTCGTAGAGTCAGTAAGTAGGCTTAAAATGTTGAATTAAAAGCACAGCATGCAAGAACGACTCATCTGCGTCTTGGACATTCCGAGAAAAACAGAATCACTGCAATACATTTGTCGTTATTTCTTGAAAATGTTAAATAATATACATACATACATATATATAATTAATGAAAACTATTTAGAATAATGCAGCAATTTGATTTTGCAAATATACAGAGGAAATTATACTGGTCCTAACAAGCAGGTGGTCCCTTAACTCATTAACTCCTGGCATCCATTCTAATGAACACAAAGTTTAACATGGAGTTGCTATAATATTATAATAATACAGATAAATAAATCAGAACTTTATATATTATAACATTTGGAATCAAATGTTTCTGCAAGGGATTTTTTGGTCCATATATGCAATGTTAAAGGTGAACTGACATGGACTCTGAACTTTACCCTTTCTGGCCAATCCTGGACAGACTAATTGGCAAGTTGTCCCAATTTACCCAATGGCAGGGTTGGTCATAGTCCACTTTTACCGTCCTGTCAGTTCACCTTTAATTCAGAAGTGAATGGATTAAATTTAATTAAAATAAGTGGTCCATAATACAGGTTTCATTCACTATGTATACAACAAATGTTCGTAAAATGGACTAAGTTAGATCGTTAGGTTGCATGTGTATATGGATGTGGTGTTCATTCAGTTGCAAGGTCTATACATTCACAAATGATGTTCTCAAAAATGGCTCGTACTCGCCAATCTTTGAACAGATGTACACACATATATAGACACACATCGATACATGGAGATTATAGTAGTATATAAGTGTTCAAATAGGAAGTGTGATGCATCTGTGCGGCAAAAAAGTGACAAAGAATCTTTGCAAGTGACCGCCGTTTGTCATTTGCTGCGTGCGCCGCCATGTTTACTCCAAGATAGCGGTTCCTTATGAAGTCCTCGTGGACATCAGTAAATACACACTTTTTCTCTTATCTTACAGACAACAAATCCTTCTTCAATTCCCAATGATACTTCAATATATGCCCTTGAGCGATATTCTACTTTTAAAAATGTATTTGGAGCAAAACAAAAATCAAAATATTTATGTGATTTGAAATTATCGACAAATTAATGACGTCACACTGTATTCTCAGTACGTTTCAGTGCAGCCTCGAAGAACGATTCAACTAACATTTGATACTATACTGTACTAGCAAAATAACATCCCTACAACTAACATGTGAAACGAAAATGAGTTTTATATGTAGTTATAATTAGTAAAATTCAGAAAATTTGTTATCAGTTCAATGTCTTTCACTTTTCAAAATTCAATAGTAAAAAATATAAAAAAACACACAAGATGTGCAAAAATGAATCGACTCAACTGGTAAAAACAATAAAACACAACTGTAATATGTCACTATAATAATACAAAATGATTAGAAAAGAAAGAAATATGGAAATTGTGTTTCTGGAAATAAGTTAAAATGTTCTCAAACAATTCCAAAATAAACGGTCTAATATTATTCACTTAGAAAACTGTGAATTTGTCAAAGAATTAATTCAGTACTTACTACATAGCTATGTAGAAAATAAAAGGTTTTTTTTGAGGTGTAGCACAATCCATTAGCACTAGCTGTCACACCCCTTTCTCTTACTGACCAAACACAGGTGTGCGTCACGTGACTTACCCTTGGAAGCTAGCTTGGAAGTGAGTGAAAAGAGCTGGACATAAGGAATTTGCTTGATAGGTGGCAAAGCAGGCAAAGAAAGTCACTGCAAGCAACAACCACCAAAGTGGACAGTGGGAATGAATTTTCGCCACCAACTGACCAAAACACAGTCAGGCAATCGACTAAAACACACACACACATCTTCCCTTCCCTCTGCCCTAACCTAGCAAACAAGTTCAAATAAGGAGAGTTAAAGCGAGGCGACCGCTTATCCGAACAAGGCATTGGAACGTCAGCAACTGAGCATTCGGTTGAATGAAGCTGCGAGCTTCTCCTTATCTTGTTGACAGTGCTGTCCACTCGATGTTGACCGAGTCTAGCGGATATTTCCGTCGTTCTGTACACTCAGTCCAGGTGTTCTCGTGTATATCCCACACACACTCACTTAATAACACACCCCTCCCTACCTACAATTGAGGAGGTTGGCCTCTATTTTTGTGCCGACTTTTCACCTTCTCACATGTTCGTCTTCATCATCGTCAACGAGGTGGCGCTCTGTTTGAACCCAACACCCCACTCAACCAGCACAGTCAACAGAGAAAACCTTGGCTTTTTGTCTTGCAGTCAAAATGGAAAGGAAGTTTGGTTTTTGGGGCCCTTTCCCATACTATACAGTTCAGAGTGCACATCCAAAACGCCTCTGTGTCAATTGCTCCAAACACATTATAGTGTAAAGAAATAATGCTAAAATATATGTACAGTAACTTCTTTTAAAGGAGAACTATCATAGTCTATAGAATGGTCCTTAAAAATTATTCTGTAATTACAGTAAATACTTAATATATAGTACAGTACAGTGAAACCTGTCAATGGTGAAAACTGTCTATAGTGGGAAATTTGACATTTAATTTTTTGGACCACTGGCAGCAAGATGTTTTTTTTTTTAAACCTCTGTGTGATGGAAAAGCTGTCTATGGTGGAATGTTTTCCTAGCCCCTTGAGATTTCACCTTAAACAGGTTTTACTAAGCTAAGAAATAAAGCAACCTTTTTGAAAATATGTTTTAAAGAATATCAATTTAAGAAATAATTACTGTATAATTTTTCAAAAAACAAACATCTTGCCAAATATTATATTTTCTTTACAATTAGGAAATTCATACATCAACAGCTTTATTTAGCTACATACCAAATATTGTATGCAAGAAATACTCGATTTGTTCAATGAATACTGCATATTTTAACAATAATTTATCTGTACAATCCTATATAATACACATAAAATTATAACTTTTTCAGTTTTGGTTGCCCCATTATTCTTAATTTTAATATCCATATTGAATAAATTTCTTTGAAAATTAGTGATACGCATTTTGTATTCCAGCATCCAGAATTAATGTAAATATCTATATTTGGTTAATAGCTTAACTTTTATGTTATTTAGGCAAAACGTTTGGCTACACAACGTGTAATAAAAACGAAAAACCACGAATTAATCTATATTGCATTATACACTTAATAAAATAATTGGTATAATTAGAGTATTTAGTCCAGAGGCATGTTGAATTTTAAGCAAATAATAAATGTGTTATAGCTGTAGCAGCTCCATACAAAGTTTCTTATCATAAAATGGATATAGTAAATTGAAGAAAAAAAAATGTCACAAAATTCCTTTTTGTATATAGCAAAATTTCAGCTGTAAACACGAGCCATGCAGGTGTTGCCAAGAAACGCGGCGTTTTTAATTAATTCCGGAAATCATAAGGCTAAATGACTTCTTATAAACTTTTAATTAAAACTTAAAACTGCACAAGAAAAACTCGTTATACCGTATATAATATCAAAGTGAGTAACAAAAAATGTCAGCGAAAGAAATAAAAAAGTTTGCATCGTGTCAAACGACAAGACTGATGATGGTCTTTTTGGTCGTCAATCTCTGTATTTTTGAGTCAAAAAATGGAAAATGTTCGCATCATATGTATAGTGTTTGGAAAAAAAGAAATCTGTCAAAGGTGTAGTTAGGCCTAAGTGGGAAGTAGGGTGTGAAAAAAGAGCGGAAATAGTTGGAGCAATTGCCCATTAACATCGCTTCTGCTTTTGACACCTCCTTGTAATAAGATGGCCACAAAAGGCCCTTTCAACTAGTAGATTGTTTGCTCAACTTGAAAAGAAACCTTACTTTCCGCATGCAAATTACACGAAATAGCATAAGGGAGCGAGTGAGTGAGTGAGAAAGCAATAGACATGCTTCAAATGTCACTACAAATTACTCCCAGAGTGACAAACAAGTCGCAATTCAACAACACATGTGCAACGTATATAAGCCTAACAACTCAAACTCTTATGCACTGAACAATTTAATACACTAAAGTTCCCACATCTTTCTTTTTCATTTCATTTATTTCAAATGTTTAAACCATAAATTCTTGTTCCTTTATAATGTCTTTCAAACTTTCCAGGTAAATGTTATGCATAATAAAGGATCTATGATTAATTTAAATGTGAAAGATTACAAGTAAAAAATCATATTAAATTTTAAAATACTTATTTAAACTTTTTTCATAAAAAATAAGTAGAACAAATGATTAAGTTAGAAAGTTTAGAAACATAACCACAAAATTTAATACTATTAGCATATGAAATGGAAATTTAAAAAAAAAAGTACAAGTTTAATTAACACAGAGAAATCCGAAAATTTAAATTCACAACTAATGATTTTTTTAACTATAAGTACCGGTAATTAATAAATATAATCTAGTTGTTAAACTGGTAAACATCATTATCAACATAGGTATGATGGTAAATTAATTACGTTTGAATTTATACTGTATAGATTAATTTTATATGCGCATAGATTAAAAAATTTACAATAATTTTATTTTATACTAAACAAATTTTACAATAATTTTACTTTACACTAAACAACTTTACTTTAGCAATAATTTTACTTTACACTAAACAAATTTTATATATAAAATTCTTTACAAATTTATACAAATATAAAATATTAAGAAGTTTACAAATTAAAAATGTTTAAAAGTTTACAAGGTTCAAAATAAAAACATTTAAAAAAATTACAAATAAAAATCTTTAAAAGTTTACAAATAAAATATCTTAAAAAGTTTACAAAAAAAATATCTTAAAAAATTTACAAATAAAATATCTTTAATAAGTTTACAAATAAAAAATCTTAAAAAAGTTTACAAATAAACATCGTTAAAATGTAAACATCCAGTACACACAATAAACATCATTGTGAAAACATACAAGAAATCAATGGCGAGCATATTCAATAATGGATGTTGGGGAGGGAAAAAATTGCCATTCACTTGGGCCATATTATTTAATGGCCCAATCAGATTTGCAATGATTTTATTGATTAAAGGCCATAAAAACATGTTATAACATGGGTGTCGAATGTGAAATTAGTAGCGCATCAAAACCGATTTTGCCCCTACCCCAAAATGAGCACACACAAAAGTAGACACTCATCTGGCTTGTAAACTTACACTTTGATTAATTAATTATTTATGTTGGGCGTTTATTTCGACGCTATCTTGCAACACTGGCAACACGGCCTATTTTCTAGCTCCTTTCCCAGGGTGTGTGACCCTATGCTGTATGTGTAAGGGTCCTAAATTGTAACCCCCCTATTTATCTGCGGTTCCCACGTCACCAACAGCCGTCCTTTTGCGAATAAATTAGCTAGCTCCTGCTCATGCATTTACTTCATGTATAACACATATGAATAGGTCCTTATATACATGAACACAGTTAAGATAAGCAGACGTGGTCTCCAATATTTGCATGGCCATAAAAATTTCAACCGATTCATGCAACTCATCCACTAAATTCCCTAGATAATCACTCTTCAAATTTCCAATTTTCCCTTCAAAAATATAAAAAAATATTGTTATCCAATGAGGCATTTTTTACAATTTACTCCACTAAACAATGGATTTTTACACTCAACTAGTTTACAGTTAACTTATTTATTATTTAGTCAAATATCAACTTTAAGATGCATCTATGTAATTTGTATATTGTTGACCATATAAAAGATGTCACAAGGTTTTTAAGGTAATATTAGAACAAAGTCCTCTAAAGTAAAAATAATAAACAATATTCAAATAATTCAGAAATACAATGGGAATTATTATTCAATTTTAATGCTAATATAATTATTTTTGCTGTTACAAATGTATTAATTACCATAATTCATCTTTTAGGGATAATTCATTAATTAATATTTAGAAAAAATGACATCATTTATTAATAATCCGATATTCTAAACTAAAAACTTTAAACAGTCAAAACACCCTTACAATTATTTTCAGTAATACAAACAAATTTTATAGTCAATGTATTATGTATTATATTTCCTTACAGTCAACTTATCCATACATTTTAAGATTGGTGTCAACTATTTCCATATAATACTAATATACAAACTAATTAAATTCTTTAAAAAACATTAAGGGAGTTGTAGGGTAATGTAAATTTGTAAATTCTCTGTATACCTCACTACAAATGTTTCTCTGCTCCGACACCAGGTGGCGAATAAAATTACCGCTGTTGAATAGTATTTAATAGACACTGTTCCTTGTACGAGTCAACCAATAAAAAACTTTTCATTTGGAGTTAATACAGAAAATTTAGTACACTTAGTAAAAACGCTGTTGATTAACACTTATTCAACAGCGTTTTTTCGATGCGCCACCTTGTGTCAAAAACACGAAACTCTTTTTTGTTGCCTTATTGACTTAGGGCATGAATCAGTGTGAATCATCATTGCAAAAAGGCAAAATCTATAAACACAGAGTTGTGCATAATTGAAAAATATTGGTAACCGATAAGATATACAATGTTACAAGCTCAATAAATATGGCAACAATAAATCCGTGTTGCAAATGCATTGTGGGTGATATTAATAACAATATGAGAATGAATTACATAGGAGAGAAAGTGCGTGCAAACACAAAGTGCACAAGGATGATGATTGGGGGGGGGGGATTCTGGGAAGAATCTAGACAGCTAATCGCTCTTGTTGTCAGCAAACAATCACCAGGCTTTCACAGGTGTAAATGTTCATCGGACACCGGACATAGATCACAGTAGGTTGCTTTTATCAGCACCCGTTCAATACGTGCCTGTGTAAGCAAGCATTTGCATGTCACGTGACACGGCACAAAAGCCTAGCTCAAAATTTGCCCCCCATTTTATCAATTTCCCCCACACTACTTATCGACATTAATTTCAAAATTGTAATCGTTACCATTTCTTTACCTTTATGTTACACTATTAGTACTATCATTATTACGTGGCCAGATATGTTGCCGAGGAAACAACAATGTAGTACACAGTGTTTTCGTTTTGCGTAACTGCAACCCAGTAATGGTACATAAAGCATTTCAAAAGCGACCCCTTAAGCAGCTTTCACTGCATGCACAATGCATGCAGGAAAGCCCAACCTTTTATTATTCGCTAAATCCTAATTTTTTCTCAATGAGCATTCGTAACAAATGCAACATTGATTTCCATGAATTAAGCTGCTAATATCAGCATATGAAATATTTAAGCCGTTTTATTATTGTACTATAAATAACATTGATAATATTATACGAGTATTCTTCAATTTAAAACTGCCATTTAATTTACGTTTTTAAAATTTATTTTCCATTATTATTAGTCACGTGACAATACTTGTTTATTTAAAGTTATTTTAACGTCAAAACAGCGTTGTAATTAACTAATATAAGTTGCACAACAGTATACATATTAAATATCAAGCATATATATTTAATAATTAAATTTTAATATTTTAAACTTTCATTAAATTTGAAACAAATTGGCTTTAAGAAAATATCTAAAAATTGAAAATGTATTAATTCTTCATCTATTCAATTACATTATTTGAACAAAAATTCAAATTCCACAACTCCTTTCTTCAAATTCCATTTTAAACATTTAATAAAATCCGGGACAATAAAAATATAATTTAATTACAGAAAAATTTCAAATTTTCACTAAATTCTCCGAAATTTTTAAATATAAAGGAATTTCTTGGAAAGAAACATTAATTTTTTTTGCATTTCTACGTTATAAAAGCAAATGTTAAACCCATATATCGTTTAGATTTCTCCATTGTACCAAGAGCATAAAAATTGACATAAAAGCATATTCAAATAGCAGCTATAAAAATAGAAATACGTTTATACAGTATAAATATTATTAATGTTATATAAGATTCACAATATAAAAAAGCTTAAATAGGAAATAGTTTTCAACTTCCCGGAATTTGGAGCAGAATATAGCTAATGCCACCTGGCGGGCTAAAAAAGTAAGCTATTTGCATGAGGTCTTATAGTATAACAAAGAATAAAAAGAAGGTTAGGGAGCAATACTTTAGTATTTATTACTTTCCCACCACTAAACCTTGGCTACAAAAGAACTCATCTTGGGTTAATTGAGGAAACATGCGGCGTTTTCTACTCCAAGAAGAGCGACTTTTACATATAGCAGCCATAAGGGGTTGTGCGCATGCGCACAAGACCTCAACGGTAATAGCTTTTATGGCAACATTCACATTTCAACTGGGCTTCAAATTTATGGAAGCAAGTATCCATCGCTGTTAGATGCCATTTGGCGCCAAAATTTCCCCAGGACACGCCCACTTCTCCCCCCTTTACCGCCAACATTTTTTCCCATATCTCTTTTGGTTCTTTTTCACCCTCCATAAACAAACACACACTTGGCCATATCAAATATTGCGACCCAATCTCAGGAAATTGTTTGTACAAGCAGCTCTAGGCAAATTACATCAATGGTCCTTTATGCAGATTTTTTTATATATCCTTTTATGTTGGGTACCTACCTACCTCCCATACTTCTTCTACACCATGACATGAAGGGGTGGGGTTAAGTGTAAGTTAGTTCCAAATGCAAAATTGAAAATGTAATCGGTTCGGCACAGATGCTATTCATCAGATGCAATGCAAGTGACGTTTATGTCATCTGTTGGCAGGCAAATTAATGCACAAAAAGTACATCAAGTACACATCTATACACTGAATGTGATACATAAATGCAGAAATAAATAGAGTATATGATAAACAAATGGAAATAAAAATTAAACTTTCTATTTAAACTTTGCAAGAAATTAATACAATTATTTTGCTTATTATTTGACTTAATCCAGGCTTTTCTACTGTTTGCAAAAATATTTTATTTAATGTACCTACCCATCAAATCAAATAACATAATGTGTTTTCATTAAAACAACATAAAATAAAAACAAAAATTTGTTTCCATTAAAACATAACAGAAAATAAAAACAATAATGTTATTACAGAAATTCACTGAAATAATTTATATACCATTGAGATTTATTTTCTTTTTATTTAGGTTGTAGTATGTTAATGAAGTAACAATTATGTTTAATATTTTATAAACATACACTGTAAAATATTTAAAGATGATACATTGTCATTGACAGTAATATAATATGTAATTATGTATTTGGAAGTTTCACTCTATATTTCATTTTATTTAATATACACTTGAAATAAAATAATTTGTTTAATAAAACAAAATTAACAATAATTTTATAAAAGAAATTCACTGAATTAATAAATAAATGAAATATGTTTTTATTAATTTGGATTTTATTAATGGAATATCAATTATGTTTCATATTTTATAAACACGAACGTGTAAAATATCTAATGATGATACATATACAATAAAAACATAAATACGTTTACACAGACATGAAGATTACGTTGATGACGTCACTGGACGCCATGTTTAAATGCGATTAGCAGCTCATTCGGTTTTACAGTTGAATTATTGAACAGGATTAGTGGTAAATTCCCCGGGCCAATGAGTAAAAAATGACAAGGATTACGTGTGTATACGATTTCCATCGATTTCTATTTGAAACTTTGTCACGTGTTTGGATTTCGGATTTTCGATTTTGTAGAGAGAGAGAGAGAGAGAGAGAGAAAAAGAAAATGGCCGCCATGTGTTTTGGGGAGATTTGCACTAATAAAGTACGACACAAGCGATTATGAACAAATCTGGCACATTTGGAGGCTAAAGCACGTTTTGTAGGAGCCTAATATAGCATTTGATGCATTGTGGGATGGATATGTTGCGTAACGTCAGTTTTCAGTCGCAAAATGTCGTCTGTTTTCATTAAGTTTTTATTGCATTGTACGCGTTGTGGAGTATAATTTTTTGGACCCCAATTTTTTTTATTACCTCTCAACCTTCCCTTACATGTATATGTATGTATACTGCACATAAGTAAGTGAATTATACATGCAACTACTATATCACGTGACCTTTTTTGACACCATAAGTCCGCACACAAAGCAAAAACGAACATCATTTAATTAAGGGCACCAATATTAGGCCTAGCTACCATATAAAAAGTCAACTGTCTCCCCAACCTTTTTTTAACCCCTCGCATTTAATGCACATCAGTATATATAAAATATAGTCTCTATTATCCGCATAATTCATCACTTTTTTCATCTCAAAACTTAGGGCTTACACATACAAAAAATAATAAGTTCCTAATTAGTAGGAAAAATTGATGAAGAAAAAACACCAACAATAAAATATGGTCAGAAATGCAGAAATTTATTATGTATTATTTATTTATTTACAATTTATATATTGTTTATTATTTATTTATTTATTATTTATTATTTATTTATCTATTTATTTATCTATTTATTTATTTATTTATTTATTTATTTATTTATTTATTTATTTATATATTCATTTATTTATTTATTACAGTATTTCTTATTTCTCATTTCTTATTTATTTTAATATGTAATTGTATGTATTTATAAATATAAGCAAACAAGGTTTTTCAATTTTTAACTCGGTTTTAAATTTGCTGTTATAATAGTGTATATTTTAAATAATAAAAAAACGTTATTAAGAAAATGTGATTTAAAATATTGTAATTATTTCCAGCTTGGTATAGTATATAATATATACTAACTATACTGTATAATATAGTTCACCATATACATCACAAAATCAGCAAATTACAAAATAATAAGCATGAAATTTTACTGAAGACGCGTCGATGAAAAAATGCACACAAAACAGAGAAAAACATTTTGAACCTTTTGAAATTCGGCTCTTACCTAGTATTTGAATCATCCGTAGTGAGCACGAAGTAGTCGTGGACACAATGATATTAAACTATGACTAAATTGAAGTATAACTAGGAGGAATGTAGAGTTGCGATTGACGAGGTTGAAAATGGTGACGGAAGAAAAATTGTGAAATTGACGCGCCAATCAGTTTCAACTCATCAATTTCAACACAAGCCAATGTTGCCTATATGAATCAGAGTTCACCTTCACAAGTTTAATTACTACTTCCAATATTTTTGATCATTTGTCGGATTATATTTGTTCACAATTAGAAATTCCCATATCTGTTTTTAAATAAATTAATATAGTAGACTCAAAAACATTTTAAATATTTTAACCCTACATAATGACGTGTTAAAACATTTAATCGTATGTTAAAATTTACAAAAAATAGTCATATTCCTAGTGAAAATTTTTAATTGCTATTGTAGTGTAAATATTACGAAATCTTCCTAAAAACCGTTTTACAATTCTAATACAATTACATTTAAATACAATTAAATATTTAAAAATTAAATTGCATATTTTATAATTAATTTACATATTATACAATTAAAGGAGAAGTTCCACCCTTTTTCGAACATACCCTAAAAACATGTAATCAAACACGGAAAATATGGTGAAAA
>JAQFZQ010001376.1:0-20052 GCA_034696005.1 Glomeris marginata | reverse complement strand
TGGGAGGGGGGTAAGGGGGGTGGGTTATGGGAAGGGAGGGGGTGGGGGAGGAAGGTTTTATCGAAACTTTGTCCATTGTATTTGAATTATTATTTTTTTTTATTTCATTGTATTCTAAATAAAATTGTGAATTTCACTCACAGAACAACTAATTTTCCTCAAAAAAGATCCAAGTGCAGACAAAGTCACCGAATTCTTTATGAACCAACATAATTTTGTAAAGCATCCTGAAACCTTGCTAGCTTCTATTTTATCTACCCAATGTCTTAGATTATGATTATTATAGTATAAGTATATTAGCTGGTGCATATCACATAACTTAAAAATGATTTTTTGCTAAAAATTGTTCTCCAAAGACAGGCACATTAGTTATATTTTACCATGCACATTGGCTTAATTTGTTCACTCTTTTTCTACGAAATGGCCTTTTGCTATTAATCCCTTAATGCTGCGAGATGATATAATGACGTATAAAGTAATTGCTTTATCAATTTAGCTTACAGTAGAAATTAATAGCTACTAGATTATAATATGCGCATTATTCAAAATGGGGTATGACACGAAATATGCCGCATATTACAAGTTAATAAGGCTAGAAAATTTATTAATATTAATGTAGGTCTATCTCAATCGTTTAAATTAGTCAACAGCTTAGCATGATCAATGCAACAAATTGGATTTCGATCAGGTTTTAATTACTCATTTGTGAAAATTAACAACTTTGCCTTTTGCTTTCGAAGTTGTAAGTTATAAAAAAGTTGATTTACCCATAAAATGGAGTAAAAACTTAATGTTAAAAATTATCTGAAAATACATTGGACCAATTGGAATTTATATGCCATTTCATTATTATTTATAGCTTTCGAATTATTATGTGACCCGAGTTTATTGGTCTCATCATCAATGTTATAAATAGTGATTACATTAACTTTCAGTGCCATTAAATTTTCGAACTGGAATAATGTCTATTTAATGTGCATGAACTTGTTCAAAACGATGCTGAAGAAATAATTCGCTATAGGTATACCTATAATGTGCATCATGGGAAGAAATGAAAGTGGATTCCCAGTTTAAATGTCATTAATGTAATTTATTTAACCCTGTTGAATCTGATCGAAATAAAAGTTTCTGGATTTATAGTGTATTGATAGGCAATAAGAAACGCTTCTTCCCTGTAAATTAACTTTTAAATCATTTTGGTCTGGTGGCAGAATTGGATGCCATTGGCTCAGACTGCGATAAAATCACATTTTCCTATAGTAGTAATTTATTCAAGGGTGACTCAATGCATTGAAGGTGAATTCTATACTTCAGCCTTGAAGACTGTTTTGCCTTTTGGTTAACATTTGGATATTTATAATTATATATCTTGATTTAGATATAGTAAAAATGTTAGTGCAGCTGAAGATATGTAGTACATACTAGTAAGTAATTCATTTTAAAATGGCATTTATTTGAATTAGCAACTTAATATTTGTAATTACAAATAATGACCTTCGATTTAATTTGCATACACTTTGAATGCGAAATTGTGACTAGGTTCGTTGTTATTATCGATTAGGCAATGAAATTACATTCGTTCAGTAAAAATGTATGGCAATATTTCTGCATGGGAATTTTGTTGATATATTTAAATCTCGATTTATAGGAGGTAAATGTATTCATTTTGTGAGATACTCGTTCTCCATTTTATTACTGAACGAAATTATGCATTTGGCTTTTCAGATTCGCCTTGGGAGTTTTGCGGCCGTTATGACGATCAGGATGGGATATGAAAGTCCATGACTCCCTGGTGGCTTCAGATCAACGCAAATAAATCTTCCAATTCCAGTTGCCATATTTGCCAACCTCAAATTTGCATCTCTCCTTCACCAATATGCTGGTTCCACGCAAAGTAAGTTGCTCTTCATCTATATTCACTTTTATCTCCGATTTACCCATGGCCTCGACAGACATGAACAAGTTGCAATGAACGGTCATGCCCTTTTACTAAATTACTTACAAAATAATGACTCTGAGCTGATTACAGAATGAGCAAATGCGATGCAGTTATAGCCATGACAGTATACTTACTCATGGCAAAGATATACAGCTGTATTTCCAATTTGAAAGTTGTAGAGCACCAGTTTCTGAATAGGAAAATGCATATTTTGTAAATTTTTGGTCTCATAGTATCATTCCAGGAGAGTTGTTTTGTCACTTTAGTTGAGCATTGCAGTGAAGTATGCTACAAATATGGTTCTGCACAAAAATACTCGTGCAATGTAAGGTAACAACTCTTCCCTTTGAGGCACAGACTTTGTCCATAATTTGGAAAATGCTGTATTTTTGCTGGGAAGTTTCAAATGTAAACTACAGATGTAACTTTATCCCTGATCAAGATAGACATTCAAAACCAGTGATAAATGACATGTAAAAATATACTGATTTTCACCAATTTTGATGGAACAACAATAATGATCCATATTATTACAGTCATATAAACAGTCGATTCAAAACATTGTATAGGTTATCTGTCAAATATAGTTAATAAAACGTGTATTCCCATTAAATAAGTTTTAAATTCAGTAGGTTATTGAGTTTTGATCTTTTGAAACGTATTGACTAAAACTGGATTCCTGGAGATAATCATTAAAGCAGCTTTAAGGAATTTATTTCTCTGTAAAATCCCATACATTTATACTATATATATGAATATTTTAAATATTATTAATTGCAAGTATTGTGTTTGCGCTATGAAAACCACATTATTAATTAGTATGTCATTCACCTTAGGCTGTTTGAGGTATAGCTATAACCGTACTAGTTAACCCAGATATTAAATTGAATGTAAATGGTAGATAGTTTCCAAAATGAAGGATAGGATATATATGATGCAAATTATGAGCATGGGCTGTAAAATCACCTTGTTGTTCATATAGCTCTACTTTTACAGCTAGGCATTAAAAATTATTAGCTATATCTTCCATCATTACCTTCATTCGATGTCATCTCTGTGTATATACATTATTTGAGATAGTGTAATTGAAATTGTCAATAAACTATACGTAGTCTATTCCCCTGTCACAATGCTGCTATTTTTGAAGCTTGCAGCTGTAAATAGCTGTTGTTGTCGATGAGTTTCAAATTATGTATGTTGTCCTATACAATTTAAAGATTATTTCCATATGAAACATGTATGCCTTGAGGGCCTTCTTGCTGTGCCATTAATGTATAAGGAATTCGATGCATTTTTATTATGCGTTGCGCATCGAAAAGTTTTCCAATCAAATATGTATATACAAGCACTTACATAAATACAAACAAGACCGGAAAATAAGCCCTCCCCTGTGGCTGACATTAGGAAACTAGGATTAATTTACAAAATACTTCGCAATATTGCAATCAGACTATCAGTCCGTCTAAGTAATTAGAGTGTTTCCTATATGTGAAATCCAAATTTCTTTTTCATTTCGACAACACAACTTTACAATTTCGAAGGAATTAAAAAGTTTTAAGAAATTTCCTATGTCCATATATTGTACTTCTTTTAATACTTCTTTCCTTTATATTGCAACCGTTTGAATGTTGAAGTGAATCAGACTTGCATGTGAAATTGTTATTCCAGCACATGCATAATGCATCTGGAACAATGCAGTTTTGTGAACTAGAATTCCGTTTTCCAGAGAGATTTTTGATAGAGATTCCATGTATAATAATTTCACTCAAACCAATTCTGAAACCAATCATTTTATTTCCATGTACCTAAAGTTTATACCAATATACCATTTCCACATTATAACAATTCCAATTTCCCCAATAACAAAATAAGAGCTCATATTTACCAAGTATAATTTCATTCCATGGCAACAACAATCTATTTTAAAACTCCTACATTGAATATTAAAAATGCATTAGTTTTCAATATTCGTGTCTGTAAATAATACATTTCAGATGCATCCAATTTCACTTTGGCTGCCGGGGGAGCTTGTTTATTGTGAAAATCCGAAAAGATGACAATATAATATCAATAAGAAATATAATAGCCGAAGGTTAAATAATGTAGCCACATGTTCTGGCTGAGAATCCTAACTTTTCCCATACAATAAAATTGATTTCGTTTCCACCTATTTTCTTGGGAATGTACAAACACTGTGCATGGGTTTATTTTCTTTTCTTGAGAGAAGATCAAAATCCGAAGGATAATACATAGATAAAAGGGTAAAAGGGTTCAATAGCTAGCAGCCAGTGTTTGAATTTCTTTTTTTTTAGCTCGTACACCGATAGACAAAATCGTGGTGGTATTGTATATACAAGGGTTCAAATGTGAATATTGGTGATGTGACTCGAATGCTGTTATAGGATGCTGGTTGGCCAAGGTTTTTGGTGCGGATATTACAGTCGAGAATGCTGTCGAATCGTTGAATACTAAATCCTTTTTGGCCACAAAGTGGTATAAAAGCAACTTATAAGGGCTTGCATCTTTTCACGATTCAGCTACGGTGTGATGCGCAGTGCTATTTTTGGTTGGAAGATGGGATGTGGTTGCCATGGCAACGCATTGCATCTACGGCCATCTGCGACTTCTTATTTACTTGGAGATTGCGAATATCTACTGCAGTGAATGAAAACCCATTCTGTACCAGTGAAACCCATATGCTACTTGCTACATATAGAAATGAAGGGAACTTCTCTCCATCTTTTCATTTCATCACTATATAAGTATATATAGTTACAAGTGCCGTATCTAATAAGTAACTTTTTTAAACGAGTTTTGGTGGCTTGTCATGTAGCACAGAGTTGAAACAAATCCCAATCTCTGAAACTTTGAGGAACTCAATCTTGGGTGTTCGCTAATGCATTACGAATTTTCTCTGGAGATTTTGTTGGTTTATATGAAGTCTGCCTATGAGTGAGAGGTACCAATAAAAATAGAAACATTGGGGGTACGTCGATCAAATGGCAGGAGAAAAAAAAGATGGACAAATGGACGTTCTGGCTGCACCAACAAAACTACTTGTCTATCTGTGACACGGTGGCGAAAGAAATAAATTGCTCAGAGACCTCCATGGACCACCCGGTGCACAACTTTCTTTCGCCTATATATTGCAATGAAGGTTTCACCAGCAACTGCAACTCGCCACCACCTCCAATTTGTCATTCGAATCAAGCTTGTCAAAAGAGCAAGAAATGCTTGTAGCATACAACATAGTACAGTAAGATCAAGATACATGTGAGAAAACGTGTTGGTTGAGGAAATGAGCCACATGGCTTTTCAATTGGCTTATATATCAACTCGGCAATATTGATTACTACATGTGTACCATTTAGCAGGTCAAGAAATTAACTTTTTGCCCTTAAATATAGCATACAGTAGGCTAGCTAAGTATAGGTATGATATGCAGTTGCAACTTATTATTCCCATACTCAGTCTTATACTTGTTGTTTCCTGAAATTGTTTAAAATTGATAAAATGAGATATTCCGGACTAGCAATTTTGTTGTGATTGAACAAGTTGCATTAGCAAATATAATAAAAGTTTCTGGGTGTTGAAAAGTCGTTTAAAATTTATAAGAAGTTCATATTTTTCTACAATAAATCTACCAATATATCTGTTGCTCACATATAGAAGAAATATAACAATATCTCATTTAAATAATTGTTAATTCTATAGTTGAATTTCTATTTAGATGGAATATGTCTTGTCAATAAATAGATTTAAAGGTTATAGCTTCCAAATTTGCTGCACAGAGAATTGATCGTTTAGCAAATACTCATACAATAATAATTAATCAGTATACTGATCAATAGTGGACGATTTGGATTTAATCTAAAATGTACTACTTCAATATTGTTTATTTATGTCAGTGTTGAGTGTGAAGAGCTTCAGTAAAGATGTTGGCTATACTGAGATGTCATCCAGCAAATGGTATATTTCCTATTAGACATAATACAAGATACTGCACTTGGACAGCATTTGTTTATCCTTGTTGGTCCCTTCAAGATAAGGCATTGAACCTCGATTGTTGTATACTACTATATGAAAATGACTTGCTGATAAAAGTAGCATAAGAACAAAAGGCATCCTGATAAATGAAATTGCATATAGAGAAGGGCATGTTGATGGAAAATACCATTGCGGCAAGGGCATGCAGGAAAACGGGGAAAGATTGCATAATATTATTTATACAATTGTCTGGAAAGAGACGTACTGCATTATGCTATTTGATGTGTCGACTCTTTGCCAGTCAGCCGAATCCCAAAGGGGTCCAAATAGTTGAGTGCATATATACTGCTGGCTTGTTTTCATGTCTGCTTGAATTTGCCTTCAGTGCATTTATATACTGACTGCATTTGTGCACGCAATGCAGCGCTTTGTTGGACTCGAGAAATATTCATAGTATATAGGGTTAGTATATAGAAATGGCTTCTCGCTATTCTAACTTCATTTTTGGCGCCATATATATACAATGTTCATGCTTGCTTGGCCTGACTGAACCTAGAATGTTGAATTATGGGTGCGCACTCATTTTGGGCCATGGCGGATGGAGATTCATGGCACACTGTGATTGATGTGCTAACTCTCCACCACTCTGCACTGGAATTCCGCACCGTCGTCTTGTCGGAAATAGGGAAGGAAGGAAGGTTAGAGAAGGAAGGAAGGATTGCAAAGAAGGGTGAGACTTAAAACAAGACCCAGATGCAAAGGATTTCAAAAAGTCAGTCAATCGGCCATTGGGGGTGTTATTCAGACACAAATTCTGATATGTTTACATATTGAAGTCCGAAATGAATTTATGCACTGTTAGTATACGGTTCAATCCTTACAGAAATCCAATGTGTGCAGCATGGATGCAGCAATTGATATGTGGCATACAGTAGCTGCATGCAAATCAAAAGTCTTACAAGTTTCCACTATCATCCATCTTGCAATCTACATTTTAAACATTTTTATGGCATATATAGCAGAATGCATGCAGACAGCTTGCATAATTCAGCAGGTCTGCAGGATCTCTGTAATAAACTCCATAATAAGAGCACCTATAAGACAATGTGACTTTCCATTTTCTTATGTAAAATATAAATATTAGTGTCTCTCGTGACTACTTCTAAATTACAAGCTTCGTAATTGCTGCTTCATTATTTTGGTCCTTCGAAAGTAGATTTTCAATTTCATTTTCTCATTCACTTTTTTTATATTACCAATAAGGCAAATAACTTGCTTCATATAATATACATAATTCAGTTCAACAATTAACAGTTGTGTTTGAAGTTTTCCTGTACAAGAGACTCACTGGAAAAAGTTTGTGATATTTTCAGCCATCATAACCATATTGCAAGATATGTGTGGCCATATATTTAAAATGCAACTAATGAAGATATTCCTGTAGTTATTTATAGTAATTACATAGGTTAGGTACATGTATAGAGAGAGAATGAAACAACATGGACCAAAATCGACATCTATACTCTCTTTCTCTTCCAAACTCATGTAGTTCTTTCCATTCACTTCTGAGACTTGAAGTTGTTTTTTGTCCAGTCTCACTGGACTTGTTTGTCGCTCCATTACTGCATAATATAATAATGTTGATGCCCGCGAGAGTTCCGAGAAAAGCAATTCCAGGGACATTTAAATTTTATGTCGGTAATACATTACTGAATAATGCACTGACTCGTGCGTATTCATTCGCAGCACTTTTAAATATTTACAAGTTTGTATGCGAATTGCACAGGAGAAAATTTTCGGGCCAAGTTTGCATGTGTATACTCACTATACCGTATATAAAAGATGTTGCACGTGCCAGAGATGTGAATGCGGTTATATATAGAGGTGTAGGAGAGTGACGAAAAGTGAAGCCCTTTGGTCCTTGTCTTTTCCCCAGCCGAATCGTATTTTTAACGAGATAAAACAGTAACTTGAGTATATTCCCATTAGCGACTAATAGATTAATTGCTCGTCTGAGGCGTTAATAGCAAGTGGGGGTTGAAGAAGGCGTTTCTCCTGGTACACTCCCAACTTAATTATAATTACGCCTGTATTTTTACCCATGCTCGTCTCCACAGACCCTTGAGGGTCCAATGTGACAAGTTCTCTCACTGGGAATCTCAGCTGTTTTCTTTTTGACAAACACACTTTTCCGGAATTAATAAACCGTGTACGAAAGCCCGCAGCCAAACCAATGATGATGAATAGTGCAGAGAAAGTCCACTAATTAAAATGCAGCAGGGCATGTGTCGAACTTTCTCTTTTAAGTGTGTACTAATGTTGAGCTACAACAGAAAGGACCTGCGAGGCAGAGCTTCAGGCCACTTGCATAATGGCGAGTGGTTAGTGTTCATTACCACTGGCTGCAGCAGCTTTATTAAGATACATATTGCATTTAATCTGCAAAATGGACTTGAACATATTAGGTGGACATTATATCTCCTATAAAAGCACCTATATTAATTTAAGGCAGTTGGCCAGAAACTGGCATTTGATGATAAATGCCCTGGAATATTGATTAAAAATTTGTGAACGGGTGTTGCTCAAGTTTGGTATACATTTTATGTTTAGTAGCTAGAAGGAAAAATATCCAGAAAGTTAATTTTACATGTTTTATACAATTTTCAAATGTGGATGGTTGATCGATTGGTGGCCGGATCATTATAATAAAAAGGTGTTCTTACATAGCAACATCTTTTGTTAGGACATCTCTTACATGGTATGCAAAAATCATTTAAATTTTGATGGAACAGAGAGAGATCTGTTAGTAAATCAAGAGTTGTCATTGTTGAATTATCCTTCATAGCGATACACAAGTATAGTATAGTACAATTATAATTTATATGGGACTGTGGATCAATACATATATAACTGTGCTTACCGAAAACTCCAAGACGGAAATTGAGGGTGACAACAACCACATCTCCAAAGCTGGCCAAGATGGTCCCATCATAAGGGTTTCCTGAATTCCACTCGAAAGATTCCCCATGAACGTATACCATGACAGGAAGCCTTGCCAAATCTCGTCCAACTGCAACAAAATATCAACAGGAGATCTTAGATTTTTTGCCAATGCCAAAGAAATTGTTACATGCCAAACTGCATTGCAATAGTAATTCTGGAAGTTGCCCCCTTTTTTTTAGGCAGCTTCACTGCATCGCTTTACAAACTGGTTTTCATGTTTGCCATCAAAAGCACAGTTTGGAACTAATGCAATTGAAAGATGTGAAGGATAGACGGAAACTTTATCTTTACACTATATTTAATGTCAAATTGCTGTGCAACTTCTAAAACGTATGTTGTACTTTACTCTTGTTACTTAAATTGCATTATGCGCCATGAAATGGTTTCTAGTTTTTGCTCTTGAAACAAATGCAATATTCATGTTATGAGGAAATAGCATAGTAAAGACGAAGTGTGTTGCAGAAAACTAAGCTGCAAAATAGATTAAAAGTATATTAATGAAAAGATAAAATATAGTAAACATTTTAATTGGTATGGTTCTTGAAATAAGATCTTTTTAGATTTCTTATTGGCTATAGCTAGAAATTTTGGTCTACAACTATACCGCATTATCTTGTTTTTGATATAAACACTTTTATATTTTCTTACTTCCATGCTATATTTACTCTGTTCATTTCTTTACTGTTATGATATTGTCCATCAACATGTCTTTTCCCAGCATGCCCTAGTTCATGTGCCATATGTCTAGCTTCTATTATTTTATACACATTGCCTCAATGTCCTATTGTCCAATGGCATTCTCTTGTTTAAGCCAACATGGAACCAGTATATTGTTTGATGTCGTTATACTAGCTGGAAAAGGAACAATAGGAGTTGTCGTATTGGCTAACCGATTGCTCTTCCTTCCTATATATACAGTCAACAAAACTATAAATGTTCTCATTCACCTTGTTGCATGAACTATACTTTGTGCATGGTTTACATATATTTTGCTGAAATATTTACAAGGAAATAATTTGATTTAATTCGAATGGAACTCCAATTCCATTGGGATCATTTTATTAGAAATGTGTTACAGTTGCTGCCACTATATCAATGTCCAAAAATAATACAGTGATATTTTTATTGTTTAACTTTGTTTTAAATTGTTTGGGGGTTGGAATATTTTATAAACACTTAAATTAAGAACCCATGATATGCAATAGCCAACGAAATCAACTATATGGTGATAAATAATCTAACCTTATAATTCAATAAATCGCATAAACTAACATTTTCTACCTTTTCGTCAAGAAATCCTACATTTTTTGAAGTTTAAAAATGAGGTTCTAGATCCCAGAAGCACTTTCCTAAAATACAATAAATTCAACGATTTAAACGTCTTTCATACCTAAGAATTCTTGCTCAAATTATCATCAAAAAAGATAAAATCAGGAATTGTAACAATTAGGACAATTTTGTGATAATAAATATTTCAAGCATTCCCTGAGCTTAAACCTCGAGCCAATTGACATTTAATTGTATTGTAATAGGAGAAATGAGCCGTTTAATTACATAACGGGGATAAAAAAACAAATGGGCCTCGGATCGGAATTAAATTCAGACAATGGTGGCATTCAATTAAAGTTCACATAATGAGACGGAGAAATAAATCCAATGGAGCCATTCAACATACGTACGAGATTTAGAAACCTATATAGGTAGCGCAAATGAGAGGGGAAAAAAATCTGTTCATTGTCTGTGTATATAACGAAGATTTTTGGTCCGGTGAACTAAGATCCGTTGTCTCCATTTACTCGTTACCTCGCAGAATTGAGTCCACTGGGAAACCGAGACCAAACCAATTAACAGAGCTGAAAGCGAGGTCCTATATTGTTGTTTTTGTTTGTGGCTGCAAAAAAGTTTTTTTTTCTTCTTCTCCCAGACAAAAACCTTAAGATAAACGACAAAGAAACTTCAACGATCGATTTTCTTTCAGGTGAACAATGAAAAGAGCGAAATTACACTGCAATCTGTCTTTTGTAACTTCTCAAAACTATATATACGAACAATATTGTGGGTATATGATTTTTTTTACTGTGTAAACAATTGATAAAGTCGTGTTAAACAAATACTTTTGTAGCCATGCAACATATAACGAATTTCTTTTATGCTTTGATCCCAAAACTAACTTTTTATATTAGGACACGTGTAACAACCATTGCTTGGTTGAGTTTGCCAACAATGCTTGGCACTTACAGGGGGTTTTGGCAGCAATATAGATATTACTTTATTAAATATGCAGGCTAGGGAAGTTATCATTGTGAGTAGTGAGGAAAAATGTTTTGGCCATGTATTCCCCAAAGACCAAATATAAAAGATATTGAAGATATACATGTAACTTTAGCAACATTCAATCCCTGAGCAGGAACTGAGGTTGAATAGTAGCTTATAGTGTACCAAAACATTTGAATGTTGGAGCAAATCTGCAAATGTAATGCTAGTATAGCAACTGAATTAATGGTTTTAATCAGAGGAGATCATAAACAATTTAAATCAGAGTGAATGTTTACTCATTAGAACATTGCTTATATATACATATGTGTATATACAAGTATCCTATATATATGAAAAATTAATGCATGTTGATTTAGCTTAACTGATGGCCTCAGGGTCAATCTGCAATCAGAGAGAGAGTTTCAACCCGTTAACAGGCTTCCTTGACATGCACCTACTTGTGCATTGCTGGGAAGCCGGAATATTTTTCAACTGACCTCTCTGTGTTGAGCCAACATACACTAAGTGTTGTTGGATAGGTGGTTCAATTTCCCAAATATAAATACACAATCAGTAACTTCTTGCCTTCTTGAAACAAAGACTAAAAATCACTGCATTAATTTCCCCACAAGTTTATATACAGGAGTTTAATTATTAGCCATGGACAGAAATTATAAGAGTGGATAGCACAAATGGAACCAATAAAAAATGTCCATTCGTGACCGTCACTTATAAAACACCCTGTATATTGTAAAGTTAAAATGTTGAAAAATTTAGTAAGAATACATGGTAAGAATGTAACAAAATCAACAGAAGAAAACAGTGATCATTTTAAATGCTTTGATAAATGACTTGATGTTCACACCATTACCCTGAAAGAATGTAAAAAGTTTTTGTTGTAATTTATTTTTTTTTCTACATAGTTGTGAAGAATACGGAATTAATGTGATTATGAACTTTTTTCCTTTTGTACAGTATACTTAGTAAAAAATAATTTTAGTCTTGAAAAACATTTATACGTTGTACCAAGAATTTCGTGCATAGTGATATTATGGCAGTTATGTATAATCGAATATACTGTAATGAAGACAATTAATAACTCCTAGTTATATAGATGCAATACTTTAATACATGCTATAGCAATCGGCACGAGAGTTGACACTCCATGTGCTCAGATTATGACGAACGCTACTCTCTAAACAGGGTGCCATCTGGTTGGCCCAGTCAAAGCCCATGCAGTCCACAAATCGTACAGGTGGCACCCTGATTAGAGAGTAGCATACGTCATAATCTGAAGACATGGAGTGTCAACTCTCGTGCCAATAGCTATAGTTAACAACTGCAGCTTGAATTACAGGAAATAAACAAGTTCCGCAATTCCACACTGCGACTGCGAGTAAAATTTTGCAATGTCACATATCATTTTCAGCTGAAACTATAGTTTCGGGATGTGATTTTTAAATAGCTCATTTTGCCTGCTGGTTGGAGAACATATTCATTGCCGCGATTATTGTTCATTTTAAAGGGAGTTCTGTATATGAAAAAGCAGCAAGAAAATAGCTCTTAATGTTGTTGATAAATTTCTTATTGAATTACTCTTCCCCGGTGAACGAGTTGTCCCAGGAGCTGATTTGGAGAGGAGATAACGGTTCAACCGCAAACAACTCTCCACTAAATATGTATAAGGTGAATGTGTGTGTAGTTGTGCATGTGTGCGCAAACTCAGAGCAAGATGAGCTAGACGCAAATGAGTTAATACTGGCAGGATTGGGAGCCCAAAGCCCCTGCCAATATTGTGAAAGCAGGACAAAAAATGGTGCGACTTGCCCCCAGTTTTCCCCACATGCTTTGACGCTCTTTCAGACGGAAGGGAGAGGAAAAAAATGATGGAAAGAAACGATGTTGGTTGTTTGGCAGGCAGGAACTTAGTTTTTAACGCTCAGCTTGAATCCTTGCTGAAATTGTGGCCGTAATTAGACTAATCCGACTTGCAGCTTTTGACACGGGTAAAAGTACGAGATGCGCATCTTAAAGAAGGAGTTTGAAGCTGAGCAGTAGGCTTCTATTTATTACCTCAGTTTATTTACAAATTATGCACGTTTCTGCATATGGGGGGTCTTTTAGCAGGATTTCGCATCTGCACCTCCTCCCATGCTGGTGTTAGAGCACTATAATATCGCTCACGTCCATTAAGCAACTTACTTGGTGGTGCTAAAAGGTGGTTGCTGTGTGGTCCAAAATCTCACATTTCATTGTTTAAGTGTAATAACTCCGACTTAGGGATAACCACTGTAAATTAATGCAGTATTATCCTGCAAAAGAAGAGATTCAATTCTGCAGCTAGATGGCCGGAGAAGGATAATAAGACAACATTTGTGTATTTATCTATAAGCTATACCAGATTTTCATTAAATTATTACATAAAGTAAATATCAACTTTATTTCCAGATTTTGTGCAATTTATTAATACATATTGATATCCGTTCTGTTTACAATTTGTTCCAGACATGATGTGGAAAATCACGTGGTATTAATGAACTAATTTCTAGCATGTAATGATTTCCCATAATTAATTAGCAAATTATGTTAACCCACACAATATCCGAGACTCGATTATTATTATTTCCTTCTGCGTACATATATAATCAATAGGAAATGGACAAGTTCAACTTTCACTCCCCCAACTGTCTGAAACTTCATATTTTGTCACATTGTTTGCCAATTTTACAAAATACATGACACATTAGATGTAACAACCATTGGGAAAAATATCACAATGTATGGATTCATTTATAATTAATTTTGATACATAGTTGCGAATGTATCGATTTTAACATACATTTTGAATTGACATTTCTATGTGAAAATCTATGTAAATATCATGCCATTTCTAAAGTATTTTTGATCAAAGTCCAACAAAATACTTTTTAATGATTCAATAACGGCAGATCCCAATGATTACGCAATAGCCACATTACAAAATAATTCAAATCGTTCCTGGAATTGAAAAATCTTATGTGCTGTTTTGAGTGCATTGCTTATTCAACTTTAATCTCTATATAAATTCGATCGTTTTAATTAAATGTAAATAAATTACACCGTCATATATTTTTATTTCTACTAAAAGCCACAGAATTTTCTTAAAAATGTATTTCTGCGGTTTGGGGTTAATTTTGAAAAATTGTTGCTGTCCACCCAAAAGAGGGAATTTATGTATATGGAGGTAGATAGATACCATATGTGTGGTGTAATCTGGTGGAAAATGCGATCATATGGTTTATTGGCGTTCCCAAAAGAGGCAGACGGTTTTAATTTCGCTCCTCCTCCACACTACTGCTGTATATGTATGATTCCTGATTCCCATATACTACACACGGAGATGAAAAAAAAGGGGCAAAAGGGGAATTGTGTGACGAATCGTAATTTTGCACTTTCCCACCGCAGCTTGACATTTCACAATGACCAGTGTTGTAATTTACGATTGAAAAAGTCGAAATTTCGCTGTCCAATTCATATGGGAACTGAGAATGAGGAGGAGCTAGGTGACCACTTGGTACCTCGAAACTCAATATCGTTGGAGAACATCTCGCGCAAGTCCTTGAGGACGATGATCCATCACCTTCATTCCTCCTCCACCTTCATTCATTATTCAAGATTAGCGAATCCGTCTCTGAAGCCGTTGGCAGAATAACACGGCGATCGAAGTATTACCATATTACCTTCCATCTTTTTTCCCATTTTTAAACATTCAGCTCCCTGCCAGCCTGCCTACCTACCTATATATGCTGTGTATCGAAATAAAAAAAAAATCACTACAAAAGTAGCAACCTTAAAGGAATTTTTAAATTAGAGATACTGAGAAAGTAAAAACGAATTCTGCTGGAGATAAGAAGTTTTTCGAAACTTTCTTTCAAAATGTAATCCGCACTAAGTATGCAGTAAGAAATTTAAAAATAACTGCTTTGACTTCTTCTTTTATCCACACTACTGGTGAATTTAAAAGAGGGTTAAACAGCATATGTTCACAGTGATTTTGTAATCTAAGGTTGCACTGAAGTGGATTTTGCTAAAATAATATAAATCATCGCCGAATTATTCATAATAATGCACATGTTATTTTAACTCGTATAATACGAATTAAATATCTTGGCTAAAACATCAAAATTAATAGGAACATTCCAGAATAGTTAGACAATATGAATTTGATTGCAGGAGAAATGAAAAATTATACTGCGTAATATTTACGAAATATTATTGTGTCTGGTGTCTAAAAATAGAATTAGTGCGCTCCATGAATTGAACTTTGTACTCATAGGTGGTCGAAGGTCAAATTTGGAGCACGTACGTTCTTCCTTTGTTCTCGATCAAATCATTTGAATAAAAAGTTGCCCAATTGCGACAGCTCACTCATTTCAAGTTGAGCTGTGGCAGGAGGAACAACTTCAAGTCAGAGTTCCCGAAGTTCATACTACACTGTCTCCATTTTATTCATCTGTTTTGAAGCATGTTCTCCACATTTCGTGAGGCAAAGCTTGTGATCAAGTTTTATTCAACAGACTGAATGTAAGTACATACAAGTAAATAATCTGCTTTACATTCATAGATAGGTGTATGAAGATTTTGTGTATGCTAACATTAGAAAGTTACTATCATAAGGACTGATTGATATATGGCTCACAGTTAAAAAAGCAGTCATGTATTGTCTTTGTTGACCTTTGTGGGAATGTTATACAGTATTAGCTGAAATGTTACAACCTTGGACTAGTTGCAACCTAGTCGAACTCTAAGTTAATTTCAAATGTAATGTAATTTAAGATCGTTTTGTTCGAAAACCAATGGGCATTTTGGACATCCGGGGTTCTATAATTCCTCGAGAAATTAAGTGGAAAAGAGGGAGAGAGAAAGAGAGGACTACAATTTGGAGGGTGGGAGATAAGAATGCCCGACATCCATTATGGATAGTCCCAAAAGGCGATTGCAACGAGTCTCGCAAATTGAACTGCGGTGTGGTCTGTCTGCACCAGAGAAGGCAACAGCAATGCCTACACATAGTGAGGTTTTGGGATGCTTAAAAGCCAGGGCAAGGGACTGTATAGAAGTGGGTGTCGTAGTTTCTTAGCTTTTTTATGTTTCCAATCGATAACACTCGCCTACAGACCCAGAAGTGTTTGAGCGTCGATCGCGAACAAAAGCCAAAATGGCTGAGTGTGCGCATGCAGCTATATGTATAGTCACTCCAGAAATAAAAAAACGACAACTAGGTCTACAACATGGAATTCACACTCGTATATACCGTATTATAGTACAAACCCTATTTGAAAAACCCATTATAGTGGGTTTTTGAACAACGCTTGGCCCACCCTAATACTTCGATCTGTAACTGTACATACTCTCATTCTATAATCAAAATTAGAGATATCCCTGTTATTTAATGATCTCGGATGGGTCCACCGGGAAATACAACCCAACATAGGTAATATCAAGTGGTTCCAGTATACACATGTGACTCCAGTGAATCTGGTTCCAGCAGTGGGCTTCAGTAAATTTCAGGGGGCCATTTTTCCAGATCCTGCTACATTAAAGGGTTTCTTATTGCACAATAGGAAAATCTCCATACATAGGAAATAAAATGTAGGTATTGACCGATGTACACAGAAATATACAGGGTGTCATAAATTCAATAATTCATTGGAGGGCTAATTAATCCGAAAATGATCGCAGTTTTTATTGTTACTGTGATGGAAGATTTTGACAACGGTAGGGACATGAGTCTACACAAGTTGTGTTCACATGCAATTAATTTGCAGCTCCAATTTGTATAATGTGTAATATTGGAGATGCTGAGATAGTTACATCTCAGGAAATGTGAATGAAGGGCATGTAGCTGATGAGAATGCCAAACAATTTTCAAACTCTGTGATAAATTATATGAGAAATAAACGTTTGCTTTCCTGCATGATTTCACATCTTGCGCCATACAGGACACCATTGGGTTGTTTTAAAATAATCATATGAGACTTGTGCATCGCTTTGAACGATTCTGCATGACGTTTTGAAAACATTCGCTTCAGTATATTTAACAATATTCTGAATGGTATGTCCCATTGTGTGAGATACAAGAGCAGCTTTATCGGTAAAAATTTGAATATAAGAGTAACTGTGTTCCTTGTGAGAAAAGGTTGTGTTTTATGTGAAGCACGTTCATATAGGAATTCGTTTTGAATCCCTAGGCTGACTGGAAACCCAGGTGAGCTACGATCTGTAAATCAATTTTTGACTTCATAAAAGACCAATTCCCTAGCTTTCATTCTCCAACACGAATAGATAAAATTTATATGTAATCTTTTTCATATTTTTGGCGCATCAAAGTTAGGTAACCAACATCATTTAACAAGATTTTCATTTGGTTTGTGATTATCTTGACAAGTTAAGGCAAGTTGTGTCACAATGTTAGAAATCAGGCAGAGTTACTATACAAATGCAACACGGAGGAATTCATGATTTCATATTGCAATATATTAAATAACTTGTAAAATGGCCCATGCATTCGTTCATAAATCATAGCTTATGATCATATAGTGTTCAAAACTGGGTCATGCTAACCCACATAACCCTCAATTGTGGTTGGTAACTATGGAAAGATATATATTAATAGTGGATGAGCAGTCTGTAACTCGGAGTTGAATTAAAGTAGGTCTACAATTTGAATCCTCTGTACAAATTCACATTGTTTATTACGAACTTTTCTGCTCATGGTGGTCGTTTGTGCATCCATGCTCGTGTATTTCCTGGTTGAATAGTTGTTGCCATACTGCCTCACATCAACCACTTCGGTTGATATCAATTATACAAAGCTGACGTAATAATGCTACCTGGATACAGCAGACATAGAGCAATGCCTAAACTTTGGCCTTGTTGCATGTGCTTATGACATTGACATAAATAATGGGGAAAAGTTTAGGTGAAAATTATGGGGCGTTGTGAATCAAATATGCAATGCGATTTTCTGATCAGCACCTAAAGTAATGTTCAAGCTTAGTATATACCCAAAAACTTAGTTTTTTTTTTCACACCTTATTTTAGGTGCAAAAGTACTCGTGCTTCAAAAATTATTTATATGCTATTCATGTTTCAAATTGCTTTGGGGTGTATGTGCATAGAACAATTAATACATATTTGTTTCTCGTATTTGCTGTTTTTTACTGTCGAACAGCACTTATTTTTTAACGAATCTCGTCGTTGAACGACATATTATGTGCCCTTGGGTTTTCATTTCTAAATGCTAGGGTTGTTAATCATCAAGCACTTGCATATATCATCAATCCGCTTCATATTTAAATAAAGTAAGCAAAGCATTTCCTGCTATTGCTGATAATACAGGGTGGTCAAAATGAAACCGATAACATCTCCAAAAAAAGTATGTCCTGCTGTCTTATATATTGTAGACTTACAGAGACATGCAATTATTTTTGTTGTCCAATATAATAATTATTGCCAAAAGACCAGTCTTTCCGGACACCATGTAATTACTTGTATTCAGGTAATTAACTTAGCCATAAGTATGGAGTTGGGATTAACTGTTTGCTACTTATCCAATAAAAACCACCAAAATCTTAAACTACTTTCCCTTAGTGTAATAGGAATACATGCCGACATGGAAACCTGCAGATTTTTATATATACTCTGTTTATTTTTAGTTTGATTTTAAAAACTCGCATGCATGAGCATACCACATGTTGCACTATGTTGTATATTGTTCATTAATGTTTCCAGAAACAAGTCCCTATATTTTCAACAAGCAAACAAACGGCTATACTATGCGAGTTCAGGGACAAATTGCATTGGAGCACACGTCCGCCATGTTGGGTCATGTTCCTATGCAAATTGGTGCAACTTGTAGTATGCTCATGCATATAAGATACAGGATCACTCACCGTACTTTATTGCAACACCATGTAAGTAAAAAAGGGGGAAATCCTGTAGGGAATAGATACAGGTCTCTATACACATTCGTCTCTTACCGCAATGTTTTTCCCCATCTTTTCTTTCCTTTGAAAATCTCGTACTTGAATCTTTTAAATTGGCTCTCGCGGGAAAGCAGTATTTGAAGGGGTCGCTTTTGAGATCGAATGACACTGTATATTCTTAGCGAGGGGGAAAAAAAACGCCAGCACTGCAAATGAAATAAAATTGTAAAAGTGTTTCATTGGTGTCAAATTGATCAAGTGGTGTTGGGAAACATGGCCAAAAATTGACTAGGAGCTCTTATTTCAACGTTGGATTTTTGGGCTCGTCAAGTAGACAATTACTCGGTCTGTCTTAATGGCTCCTTTATAGAGGTTATACGAAAAGAAGAGTATTAGAGATTTTATCTGAGTGAAGACGAGATGTAGAGGTTGGTTACTATTTCTGTCATTTTGGGAGCTTCGGGTGACAAATGGTAGAGCGTGACCAAAAAGTGGAGATTCCGCAAATTGCGAACATTCATTATCCTCTCTTCTTATGCATCTTCGAGTCTTTCCATTCCTCGACACCAGCGCACAAATTTCATTTTTATTTATTTATATATCTGCCACTGGAAAGGGATGAATGTGAATTAAGGCAGGTTCGATGACGGACGAGGTGTACATAATTTGCACGCATGCGCAGAGCAGGTTGACGGATCTTGGAAGCTGAGTCGACGTTTTCATGCACACACACACATGCCATTTTATTTTTCTCCTCTCTATATTTTCATGCAAAAAATAAGCCCAGTTGTCATCAATAAGTTGCAATTTTTGAAACGTCTTATGTACAGGGTGGGGGAGATCTGATGACCACATTTGAAAATTACGACATACCTTTAATTTTTGAGATATCGGGATGAA
>JAQFZQ010001375.1:0-20066 GCA_034696005.1 Glomeris marginata | reverse complement strand
CGTTGTTAGGTTTGTCACATGGTTATGCCCATTCTGTAATATCGATATTGTGCTGCCCCCTGTTGTCGATTTTTAAAAGTGAAAAGACCAACGTGCCCCTGAGCCAACTAACCCCGGTCTCCCATACTATATTTACGTAAAAACAACATTCCATGTTCCCAAATGTATACTGGATATACTCATATTAAAAGTTTGCAAAACAAAGAATTCGGGAAAGAGAAAAATGAGGCTCTGAAAAGCTGGTCATCTTGCCCCAGATTACCCTGTTGATCTTGCCATGCATATACATATGTTAATTGCTTTGAAGAAAACACCTGCTTTGTGCTGAAATTCATGGTTTTGCTTTGGAACATGACCGGAAGTTGAAAATTCCCTCGCGGTTTCCGGTTCTGCGTTTCAGCGAAAATACAGCGACAGGATGGGGCCATGCCATCCTCAATATCCATGGCGAAACATCACCCACCACTTGTCCTTTGTGCAATATTTAATAAATTACTGCAGTAATTTAGTTGCTGCAGCCATTTTCTACAGTTGTCATTGTTTAATTGTGTCCACTACATTTGGGTACCATTCTAATTTGGGCTACATATAAATTTGTGTTAGCAGAAGGACGTATTGCACGATGTTGGTGAACAGAGCGCATGCGCGCAATTTCATCTTCACTGGGTTCATTGGAGCGCTACTTGCAATTCGAGACGGCGCATGCGCATTTGGGAGCCGATCGAAGCGTTGCGCAACCAGCTGGATTCGCGCATGCGTACTTATATACTTGAGTGTAGGACCTTGCGCTATACACAATGTTATGGCTTCTGTGAGGGGATGAGGAAAGGGCCGTACAATGGGGGTGAGAGAGCGAACGTAATTGGTAATCGAATTGGTGTTCCTAACTCGATTAAGGGCACATTTGGAAACAAATTTGATAATGATGGTCGCCTGTGGATGAGCAGCGAACCCAACATTCATTTTATACCCAAGGGCTGTTTTCTGATTTCAGTCTGTGTATAATTTTGTGTATATCTTGCAATTTATGCACTATACAATATGCAAATTAAGCCTTGCATAATATAAGAACAATGAATGTGGTTGGTTGAATGTTGTTATTTTGGCCATATATAGCATTTATACAGTTTGCAAGGAATGTGCAAGAATGTGCCGGTAAGAAATTACGAGGCCATTCGCATGATGGGGAAAAAATGAATTGTTCAGTATAGGGTGTAACTCCATCATTCTTTGAAGATTCAATCGGGTTTTTACAAATTTTTCCATCAATTATTACCCCTTTCATCCATTATTTGCATGTGTGAGTTGGAGACCATCCATAAATTGTTTAATTGTTATTACATATGCATAAACCTTTTGTCAATATCTCTGGGATTTAGATCTGGGCTACACCATGAGATTATTTCTTTGTAGAACCACTGTTTTGTGGACTGTTCAAATATATATCTTGTCATGGGCAACCAATTAATGGTATAAAATGGTATGAGCAACATACTTGGTATCGCTGTTCTGTCACATGCAAATGCTCTACACGCCATACATTCTAAAATGTAATTGTGTTGTGAGGGCATAGATAGGGTTTGGCAGGGGAATATATACCCCTGTTAGACCCTTGGTTTACAGGGGTGTTAAACCAGGGGTGTTAAATCAGGTCTGTTAAACCCGGATTAAGTTGTGAAACCCTGAGCACCTGCTGATGGTTTAAACAAGTCGCAATAGGTTTAGAAATAAACCTGCAGCAACCAGTAGAGGGGTTTAAAACAGAGGGTGTATCTGTACTTGCACGCAACTAGGGTTTATTAATGCACCTAAAAGGTTTAATTTTTAGGACAATGCAAATAAACCCATAATTGTGCATTTTTAAACCATTTGATTTTAGAGTGTATGATATAGATCCACCTCCAAACTGAAGACTAAATCTCTTCTTATACTCCTTCAGCAGGTTGTGCCGGTAACAGGAATTACCTTGCATCAGGTAGCCTACATCAAGGTTAAACTGTTTTCATCAGAAAACAAAACAG
This sequence comes from Glomeris marginata, assembly GCA_034696005.1. Lineage (NCBI taxonomy): Eukaryota > Metazoa > Arthropoda > Diplopoda > Glomerida > Glomeridae > Glomeris > Glomeris marginata. The sequence goes on along the minus strand of JAQFZQ010001375.1, from coordinate 18,045 downwards.
TTTGGTCAGTCCACGCAATCCACCATGCATTTTTGTGTTCAATTGAGGCTTTGGCGTAATTTCTTAAATTTCACTTTTGGATTTCTAAACTGTTCCAAACAGTGACATGGATAACCTTTCGACGCTCATTTTGTGTGACGATAGTTTTCCACGCATGCATCATCGTAGGTGTTTTTGGTTGTACTAGTTGTTTTTTTATGAGAGCACATTGTGTAAAGAGCTTTGGACCTCCCAATTGCAGCACCAATATCTCTTTCATAATTTCCTTTGCAATGATAACATTAATTTTTTTCGAATTTCCTTTCACTAAGGACACATGCTCGATCATTATGATAACAATCGATAACCATTTTCCCCATTTAATTACTGTATGAATTTTTGATGCACTATTTATATGGTCAACAACAGTATAAGATGTTGATATTGTATTGTTTGTATAATGCATACTATACCGTAAATTTTCTAACATAAGCCGGGGTCCAATTAAATCCCGGTCAATGATTAAAAACCGGTTTCCAATGTAAGCAAACCGGTTTGTTTTGAATATAGAAGCCCGGGCTTCAGTAAGAAAATTTACGTTATGTCCAATCGAAAAATACTAACCTAACTGTGATATATATTTAAATGGCAGATTATTCGCTGCTATACCTTGCTGCAAAAGTTATTTTAGGCTCACTTTCACAACAGTGGCTTGCAAATTTAATGCGATACTTAAATATTTAGGGAAACATTTTCTCATATGTTATTATAGTGAATATATAGTTGCATGCATGGACACAATTTTGATGCTTGTGGCCGCATGTGCGCAGCTATACCCAGCCCCCTTGAGAATGTGCAGGCCTTTTTCTTGCATCTTATGTTTAGCGGCCAAAGTAGTTGGTAATTCAGTGAACTGCGAGACTACTGTACAGTATAATGTTACTCAATTTGATTAGAACCCCTGAAAGCACACATGCACTCTACACAATCTCGGGGGTGCGCTTGCAACTCCCCGGGAACATCGATCAAATGGATGGATGTTGGGTACACTATTTCACCTACCAGCCAACCTCATCTTCTGTCCACCTCATGTACCACCCTACTTGATACCCATTGCTTAATCCCCATGCACACGGTCCCTCAACAAATCTTCCATATCACCGTCAATTGCTGATGGTCGCCATATGCATCTTTGCAGTGAAAGTGAACGAATCAGCACTGTGCATAGGCCATTTATTTATATATACATCATGCTTGATGCGATTTATTCGTTTTCTCATTGTTAATTGGAGGATTGTACCATCAGCAATCGACAGTGATATTATTGTAGGTATACCTACAATCGAAATCATATGCACACATTGGTTTTGTATCTGTCATGTTGGTATATTATTGGAGATATTTGAAATACGTTTTCTTTTGAATAAGGAAATGTGATACGCTGATTACGTATGGGTTTTCAATTCATCTCTCTGAAACTATTCAATATAGGGCAATATGGTTCCAATTAGAAAGTTGTAGAGCATAGTTGGTTTAGTGTAATAAACATTTTTCCCACTCCATTTTTTACAATATGGAAATCAATACCATTGTTTTGCAGTTTATTATACTGACAAATGTTGGATTTCGCTGAGTCTTTAGGCCTAACGGCGTGCGCAAAATCGAACGTTTTGTATACACAATACAACTTTAAAACTTGCTTTGAAAACGGGTGTTATATTTAGATTGAAACAAAGTATTGTATTTTCAAATAGTATATTCAATTTGACATTAGACATTTCAGAACATCAATAATTATGATTTACGATTATTTGTTAGCACAAATTTCTCATGCCTCAATACTCAAATGATCCCACTGAAATGATTATACTTTTCGGCAAGTGCATCAGAAATGCTCATGCTGCAGAACGATTGTTTGCTGCAAGACATCCTCAAGTTCATCGTCCAACACATCAAACAATCTTACGAGCTGTGTCTTGTCTGCGGACGAAGAGAACAACACCAAAGAAAAAACGTAATGAACGTAATAAAGAAAATGAAGCACACATTTTGGTGTTTGTATCACGAAGTCCTTGCTCCAGTACATGCCAAATAGCCCAATTATCTGGGAAAAGTCATATGACTGCTGATGGGATTTTGCGACATCATGGGTATCATGCTTGCCACAAGCACCTACATCAAGGGTTGCAAAAAGTTCGACGACTGAATTGGTGCAATTTTTTCCTGAACAAGATGATAAGATCCTGGGTATGCATACAACATCTTATATGGACAGATGAATCAAAATTTGGCCGTGATGGTATTGTAAACCTCTATACTCAACGTTTTTGGACAATTGCAAATCCTCATTGGGCAGAGGATTTTCACCACCGGTGCAATGGTCGACAAATGTGCTGTTCGGTATTTGACGTTATGAACCTTCTGGCCCAATCTTCTATGATGGAACATTAAATGGTGAACACTACCTTGACATTTTGAACACAGAACTTCAGCAATGGTTGGAAAACATTACACTTCAGGATCTTTGCAGAATTTGGTTCCAACATGATGGTGCCCCTCCCCACAGAACTCTGCCTGTCATGAATTGGCTAAATGAAACATTTGGGGAACAATTGATTAGAAATGGTGGGCCAGTGGAGTGGCCTGCTATAGGTCACCCGACACAACACCATTAGACTTTTTCCTGTGGGGACGCATAAAAGATATAAGGTGTATGTAACACCACCACAAAACTTGCAAGACCTATAAAGACTCGTATATAATTATGGCATGTAGAACTGTTACTGCAGAAATGCTATAAATATGTGAGCTAATCTAGAGAAGTGTTTGATGACCTGCATCACAGAGAAGGAAAGCAATTTGAATATTTCTTATCATAAATCCAATGTAATATAGTATAGATAATAATGAATTTTTAATATTATTATAATTCTGCAATATTGCAGTACACTTGTCATTAATTTGTTTGCTGTTTAATTTTCCATCCAAGAAAATAAAACTAACAGGCAATAAAAGTTCTTTGTTATTGTCAAATAGGGAGTCAAATGCTCTTTGCAATGCTTTAATTGAATTAACGTCCAGCAATTTTAGGTACCTAAATGACATGTGTCACTGCAGTTTAACACCTCTTGACACATACTTTGTGCAGCTGCACTAGTATACCGTATTTGATAATTAGTTCATGTAAAATTGTACTTTCCTCATAACTGTTATAACACTTGCATGATTATACTAATCTTTGGAAGCACTACAATTTTCCAATTCATTGTTCAAAATCATTGAGTTTAGATTTCCGATCTGTATGCTTTTCTGTATATTGTAGCCCTACCAGTTTCTTTACAAATATGTTTTTGAACATGGTATACAGTAAGTAATTTAAAATTGACTCGCATTCCAGAACTCTGTAGCAGTTTTTCATTTGGCAATATATACTGTATCTGTCAACATTCAATTGAATGTATGTATAGTGCTGTGGTAACTTCAGAATTGAGGTTGAAATTTGCAATTGACATACATGTAAACTGCAGGTTAAGAAAGTGTTGTTTTTGATATGGCTGGAGGAATGCCGCTGCATGCATGCACTTTCATTATACGAATATTGAATGGTAGTCAACAAAAAATATTCCCTTTGCCTAATTAACAATTAGACGTTGCATGCTGTATGATGTCGGGTTTGGTTTTTGATCACGATGCTTAGGGTCGAGGCCCATTTAATTTGCAAGCCCCCTGTTGTGCGTCAGACCAGGGCACTGCTGAGAAGGGCGGCAATACGTGACCCGCCTTTAAGACAGGATTACAATGCGAAAAAATGCCAGAAAGTCATTTTCTCCTTAACAATCCTAATGTTGAATACATATATACAGTATATACCTAGCGTTGTATATATGACAACGATGCGCACGCAGGCAAACGCATAGCATACCTCAACAACGATTGCGATCATGCGCAATAAGCTCGGAATATATCGTTTGTCGAGTAGGTTGACACAAGGATATATAATATGTGTCGTGTTTTTTTGTGTGTAGCTCGTTTGGAAAGGGGTGAGGATGGTTTGTCGTCGGCCCTCCTTTTGTCTCTACTTCGGTATTTTTCCCAACTTCGTGCTCCGAATATCGATGAGGCGCCTTCAAAGTGAACCGCGCCGTTATATCTGAACTTTTTACTGTATCCAAAACGGAAAACAGGCTGTAATGCCGTGATGCCTTGTCCCCCACTTATGTGCACGAACGCAGGTTCGATATTTATGCGTTTGCATGACGAAGATATTTGTCGAATCGCTATGTAGGAGCGTCAACTGGCGCATAAACACACGTTGTGGCAGTTGAAGCAAAATCTTCAGGAATGCGAGTCTTTTGTTGAGTCGAACACAGAAATCTCAGCGAAAATACCTGTGGGAGGGTGGATAACGACTTTGGAATACAAACAATGCCAAAATGGAGGACAAAATAATTTAGACGTAATTTTTAACGAGTTTTCTTACTGGACAAAAACAATGGCGAATTTATAGCATGGCTCAGGACTCAGGATAAGCATATTTCAAGCTTTTGTTGCACTCCAAATGCAGGTGGTGTGATATACAGGGTGTGCATAAATTATTGGACGATGTTGCATGCCTATATATCTTCACCATTTTGGTTAGTTATACAGTTCCAATATTGTTATTGTGGATTATAGTCGAAATCAGTCATAGTTGGCAGATGTTAAAGAATAGGGGAGCCGTGTTATACTTGGAAATGTATCTCTACGCTCCATGTTTTATGCAAGAGGCATTCTGAAATCTTTCTGGCAAATATTCCAGAAAAGGGACTATTTTACGTTTCAATTTGCGAACAGTCTGCCAACTATGACTGATTTTGATTTTACAGTGTGAAAAACGTCGTTACTTAAAAACTAATAGCTCTAATTTACTGGTGATTATTACCAAGAGTAGATGAAGGTTATTACGTTTTCTGATTTTAAACAATGCCCATTTAATGAACACCATGTTCGAAAGCAAAATACTCTCGACCAAGACGGCTACCCGCCGTTCAGAGCATGATTTAATACCCGCGATTTTTGATTGGGCAATTGAACGGAAACACATGTCCTTTTCCGCACTTAAAATTGTTGTGTTGAAAACAGCTCTATGGTTGAAAAGCAGATATTGCATGAGATAAACTTGGAATTCTATTTTGTAAATATTCAATTATTATTGTCCCCATCTCCTTTAAAAGGACACTGCATTAATAATTTTCCCATGGAATAATGTTATTACAAATGCTGTATAAAGATCACCTATAGCTTGCTGTTGATTAACTCAAGAGCAGTAATTGTAATGAAATTGAAACAAATATTTAACAAATTTAATTGCTGCGATAGATCCTACTGTAGTGTGTTTTAACCTACATTATTGTTGTATTTTAATTGGCATCAGGTGACAACTTGTAATTGTTTCTGCCATGTAGGTACATGTTTTATTGCGTTTTGTGAGAGGTAATTCTGCAAACGAAATCAATTAAAGTGGGGTTCTGGATTTGGACATGGTGCTGGATCTGTGTACTTGATGGGCGTCATAGTGTGATGAATGGATGAGCTTGAAATCATATTTGTTTTGCCCGTTTTCGTTCGTCTGCTGTGTGTGGCCTGCGGATCCCACGGTGAACAACATTTCATAATTGATGACACTGTTCGGCCATATATGCACATATTCGCCCCCAATAATCAGCGCATGCGCAGCAAAAGTATGCATTGCACTACCTTTTCCTGAATAGGGCAGCCGTAAATGGTGGAAACAGGACTTGTGGTACCGAAAGGTACACAAAACATGAGTAATGATAATGGCAAAATGAGGTTGTGGTATACGTGTATGGTCCACACAGGTGAGAGAGAAATCTCTGCTCCCGTTCTGTAAATTGTAGAGTTTCACCCAAAGAATAATATTGCACCTGGATTGAAGACAAAGTCGATTTATTTTTCGATGCATTAATGAGAATTTATGTGCAGCTGCGTCAGATTTGTATCTAAATTTAAACGGTATTCTGTCTCTTTACATTATATGTCGCAGTTGTCTTTGTAATATTATTTCCGGCCATTTCTAATTTCATTTTATCCATTTTTGTCTTTTTGTAGGTTCTTCAATATTGCGACCACATACATGGGAAATGGCACTTTTCCGAGATACGAGCCGTGTTTGCGAGGAGATACCTTCTCCAAAACGTTGCAGTGGAAATATTTTTGGCCAGTCGAAGCAAGTAACATTTATTTTCTGCCAAAGACAGCAAAGGAATTTTTGCAAGAAAAAAAAATAATAGAAAATAACAAATCATTAGCTTGTACGTACATTATAGTCGTGCACGTTTGGTGCTTTCGCTGCATTTAGAATTTATATCATGTAAAACTTGTGACAAGCTTAGTTTAAAGTTAAAAATATTATTAATGCGAAATGATGCTTTTTACACGTATTGCTATGCATCATGCACTAACAGTTGTGTTTCTTTTATTTACACGTTTAGCTTCTGTGATGTTTGCCTTCCAAGACCAGGCAACTGTGAAGAAAGTGATGAAAGCTCTTCCTCGAGTTGGGGTTGGAATCAAGTATGGAATAACTCAAACAAGGTAGGGATATACTTAATTGAATTATTTCTAAAAGGAATATGTCACTGGCTTAGTAAAGTCAAACTAAAATGTATACTGCGTACAAAATTAATATGTATATTGACGACTTTAAATTTGGTTGAAGCCAAGTAACTTTTACTAGTATAGATAGCTAGTCCATTTATCCATGAAATATTAAGGATCTTTAAAAGCGGTTTGCATGTGTAATAATTACATTCAGTATTCCTCGTCTATTTTAATTATCTGGGTGGCGAAATCCTTACCAAAATTAGCAAGTTTCATGATGACATAATATTGTCTTAGTTTGGAAAGCTATTTCTGGCATCTACACTGCACATGTTTTTAACGTCCGCTCTCAGATACGAGTCTAAAGTTTCAGAGGGAACAGCATTCTACTAAAAAATTAATAATTGCATTTGTATTGCATATGGTTTCAATATCAGTGTCCTCATTTGCCGAATACCAGCTGGTAACAACTATAATATTTGTGTAGTATATCTCAATAGTACATTCTGAGCGATGAGACTAACAATTAGGGCAGATCATCGCAATGTTGGGACATGTTCTTAGACACATCAATTTTCAATATGCAAAATGATGCAATTTCTGGCATGCTCACGCATACAAGAAAGATATCAGCATCATTTACATGAGAACATTCCATGTGAGGAAAAGTTGCTGAAATGGATTGTTATTGCTGTTGCAATTCACGTTTCCTAGTGCTATGCATAAACGGTGAGGATTTCATAAATCCGGTAAACTTGTTGCACATGTCTGCAGGACCAATAACACTTTCAACGATGATGCTGATAAACTTTCGCTGGAGGGCTTTAAATCTGGATGCTGATAAACATCGCTAAAGGTTTTCTCACGAAAGGGCCTGCGGGTTGCGGTCGTGGCCCTTGACAGTTTTTGGCAAAGACACGAAAAAGGAGGAGACAAGTCACGACGTTGTTTCATAGGGAAAACGTTGCCCGATTTATTATCCGATTGTCGTGATAACATTGCACGTGTGACAGTTAGTTGACAGTCCAAAACAAAGCGCTATCAATTGGACACGCAAAGACCTCTTTGTCCATGAGCTTGTCAAATGTAAAAATGCACAGCGATTAACATCGTTCTTGTTTTTCGTGGTTTTCATGCAGGAAAGCGTCGATGATGTCCCCCAGGCAACTTTTCCGCTCTTCGAATATGACACAAAAATGGCAACGTCGTGAAATTACCAACTTTGAATACCTCATGTTCCTCAATACCATTGCCGGTAAGCATCAATTTTAATCAAAGTACATACAGTGTGTTATTTATTAAAGGCCAAAACAATTTGGAAAATGCTGTTTCACATGCAGTATTAAATGTGCTCTGGTTTGAACTTCATCCCATGCACTTAGTTAATTTGTTGCATATCTTTGTACTATGGGCCTGTACAATTTCTCAGGGTGTTTTAGTGCCAATGAGCATGAACAGGATAAGGAAGAGTTTTGCTGTCAGGATATTAGTCTGTACTAGGAACAAGTGAAATAATTTAGTTGGTTGATGGCGACGCCCAGACGCCTACCGATTACTGCCATACTCAATTGGGCGGAGAAAGTTTGTGTTGGGACACTGAGACTTGCCAGACATACGTTTCTGAAGATGGTCAGTAAAAGGGCGCGTCGTTAACTCTACTGACCACGTGACTTTCTTCTCGCGAAATATTGCGCGTTTTAGCCGAGACCAGATTTGGTTACCGCACTTTAGCACTTTACTCGGCGCCACTTTTCACTCCCTACTTTCTTTAAAGAATTTTTAAAAACAATTCATTTAGTCTACTACGTACTATACATGATAAATCCCCGTAAAAGGACTTTGTTCTTCACATATTCACATCTTTGCATTTGGTTATTTGGAGCGTGTAAATTAAAATGCAATAATTAAAGGTGTAATGTGGAGAAGCAAGAGTAGACATTTGGCTTCCCTGCACCACACTGCAGGAGAAATTTGTTTGCGCAAATTTTGCTTTTGCCAAAAATCATAAGAACAACTATTATATAATATACTGCATATATGTAGTAAGGTTAAATTAATGGTAACGAGCTCAAGTTTTGTGGAATACACATTTTATAAATGAAGTATTTGCTCCAACATGGTAGATAAATATTACTTTTGGGATATACTTTTGTGCAAAATTCCAATGGTCCCCTAGTTTTAATGTGGCTTTTCTAACTTAGCACGCATTGTTTAATATACAGTATTTTGAAGTACAATACACATATGTATTGATTGTAGAATTTTCGTATGGAAAATGCAGTTTGTATGGCTTCATTTAGGCATGTTTTACAGATAAGCCTACCCTAAACGTGACAAATTGCATAAGGATTCTATGTTAGTATTATGCATATACTTACATAGCACTAACTTTAATCATTACTGTTCAGTGAATGTACGGATCATATTATTTAAGGTTTTATATTATTTACTTAATGGGTTTGTATGGCATATATACTAGGCTATGTATGTATGTGTGCGCAACATCTTCCATTATTTTGTGTTTAATAAATATTAATAAACATTATTTTTCAGGTCGAACATACAACGATCTGAACCAGTATCCTGTGTTCCCATGGGTTATCACGAATTATGAATCGCCAGAACTGGACCTTAGCCTTCCCAGTAATTTCCGAGACTTATCCAAGGTACGTTACCCTGTGTAATCCAATCGCTTAATTCGCAATCGTCGTAAACATAGATTAACTTCAGTGCAATGTGCATTGCATAGTTGGAACGCAGTCTGATGCAAAGAGCATCACATTTCTTCCTAGCACCATGGCTTTTTATAGCCACTATGTATTACTAATATGGGAAAGATAATACTTTACTTTGGGTGGTCGCTTATCGAATTTAAATCATTCCCCCTCTCCGAATAGACTTTCACTCTGTAGTGAATCCTTTGCAAGTGTCTGGTCAACGGTCTTGCGTGCAATGTGTAGACTACACCAGTGACATTGATACAATCGTTGCATCATTTTTGTTATTTTTACATTGAGCAAAATAAGTGATGCACGACTGTTTCGAGTTGCAAACCAAATCAACAGCTGCAATGGGGAGAAAGTTATGGTGTATTGCAATGCGGCTTCTTAGAGCGACTTTAAAGCGCTCGCTTGTTGCACAAATAGCATAATGTATAAACTATGTAGCCCTACTTGATCTAGAGAGCTTTTATCCTCAAATGGGCTTCCGTTTTGTGTTTTTCCTGACCGCTTGTGTAGCCCATCGGTGCGTTGAACCCGAGTCGGAGGGCATTTTTTGAAGAGAGATACAACAGTTGGGAGAATGACCAAATTCCTCCATTCCACTATGGCACCCATTACTCAACTGCAGCGTTTACCCTTAATTGGTTGGTGCGATTGGTGAGTTCAATTCATTGTCTTTCTCTGATGGCATTATTTTGTGTGTGCTGTGCCACACAAAAATAATGCACAACTCATGTGTTATTAATTGCGAGAACAATTTGTATGATTGCAGGAACCGTTCACTACTATGTTCCTTGCTTTACAAGGAGGGAAGTTTGATCATGCCAATCGTTTGTTTTCATCCATTGCTTTGTCGTGGAAGAACTGTCAAAGGGACACCTCAGATGTGAAGGTTTGCTCATTATTTTTCAAACTTTCTAGCTCCTCTTGCTTGAAACAGGTGGCCCACCTGTTGTTTCTACTTTCCGGTTTTTATGGCTTGCATTAAAACATTCCGAGTTACCTCACTTAATCAAACGGCGGCCATTTTAAGTTGAGCTATTGTTAACTTGACTGAAATTATGCAAAATTAACAATCAAGGGATATACATAATTGGAGTGGTTCGTATATTGCAGATGTTGATTGTTTTCCTTATCAGCTTCAAATGGTTTTCGACGACTTGTGTCCATTTTGATTCTCATTAAAATTCATTAAATGCAAAATAAGTTACAATACTACTTTTATAAATTGTTGCAAACCCATTAATATTCATTAATTGGAAGTCGAAATGTATTCAACTTATTTATAAATTGATATTCAATAATACAGTATAGACACGATATGAAACAAAGTGATAAATCTTTGAAATGCTAATTATTATGGACAAAATTAGCCATGTAATATGCTCATGTTTAGTTCCATTATGAGACCCTGTACAGCATTTTCTAATTTTCCTTTATAAATGTCTTAAAAACATCTTTACATGTAAATTTAATGCATTATAAATCAGAAATTTAAGTTTCATATTGGTTAACAACGAATTAACAATGTTTTCAGGAATTGATCCCAGAGTTCTTTTACCTGCCGGAGATGTTTGTTAACACATGTACATATGAACTTGGACGCCAAGATGATGGTGCAGTTGTTGATGATGTTGAACTGCCCCCTTGGGCATCTTCTCCTGAAGAATTTTGCCGAATAAATCGCATGGTATGTTTGCCTTTATTGTTTTAAAATACAAAATGTGTCCCCAGTATGAAGTACCAAGTGTCTTATGTTATTATCTTCATGTGCAGGCTTTAGAATCTGAGTTTGTATCATGTCAGCTGCATCAGTGGATTGACATAATCTTTGGATACAAGCAACGAGGTATAGTATTTGTGTGTTCCACATAAAAACGTTGCTTACTAGTAAATTAGCTGTTATGGCTAAAATATTGCTCCAAATTCTTGGTCTTCCTTCAGTAAATCAAATGACATTTGAGCAGAAAATCTGTCCTTTTGAGGTTTTTTGTATTGAGGGGGAAAATGCAATCGCAGCATCTAATGCTGTATGAATAAGAGTGTCAATGGATATATGGGCTAAGTTGGAGGACGTGTCTCCAACCGAACACCCATATTTGTTTATTTCTCACCACTTGAGTGTCAAAACAGGGCGATTTAACGAGATGCTTCTTAAACCCCAACACAAAAACCAGCCTAGGTCACTTTTCGATAGATTACTTGAGATTTACAGCACTGCTGATAGAAACGATGCTCCTGGAGAAGTGTAATGGCAGGAAGTTTTCCGTGAACTTGTTAATTGGAAGAGGAAAGTAGCGGAAACTGTTTTTCAATTCCATTTTAGAAGCCCATGCAGTACTGTAATTTCGAAAATTGTTGTAAGTTGAAGCCACCCACAAATATGATGATGGATCTGGATGACAGACAATGTCAGTCGCCGTCAAAGTTTGCATGCAGATTGCAGACAGGTAGATTGGAAACACATGGGTGCATGGGTCTCATGTCTGTCATGCATCCAAGTCGGATGCCAAAGTCAAGACCCAGATGGTCGATGACGTGCTGTAGCTATGCTTAGTTGGTAGTCAGACGTTTTCGCTTAGAACAGGAATGTCCCGTTCTGCATAACTCCAATTAACCCGTAAAGTGGATTTTTGCTTTGTGTTATTTATGGCTTACAAGTGATGAGAGCAATATTGGGCGGTGTACAAGAGGAAATCGGCTTCCGTTGCCTCCCTCGTTTTGCTCGCTTTAACAAGAGACATTTATTGCTTTAGATGTAATAAATAATGCCATGATACAAACAATATTTTGGAATACCAACATTTATTATACTGGATTCAGAACCGGTAAAATTGCAAATTATGTGGGATCAGAGAGAACAAGGACTTTGTTTAATGGTATTACCGGTAGGAAAAACTTGATTTTTTAGGCAAAGAGGGTGAGATTTTTATGATATTGGGATAATTAGTTTCGTTATCACTGGTACGTGGCATGAAATCACATCAAGCTTATAATGTCATTGACGATTTTATGCGAATTAAAGTTGTAATAATTGTTGTGAGAATTGCTGACCTGAAAAACTAAAATTTATGTAAGACATTTTCAATGTGGTGATACGTTTATTTCTCACCAATTTGGATATTGAAAGGAGTTATACATTCCAAATTATTAATACAATTAATTCAGTTATTTTACAACGCACAATTGTCCTGCACTATTTTAAATGTGTGTATAAATTTCAATATTAAAAACTGACTGACATCCTACTTCTGAATAATTAAAGGTCGCTGAAGGTTGTACATACATGTTTTGTAGCTGCAAAAATATTTTTCAGTGCCATGTATATAATCATGAATGTGACATTGAACTATTCAATAACAAGAACGGAATATTAATATGTTTTCTTGCTTCAAATAGGACCAGAGGCAATAAGAGCAACAAATGTTTTCTACTACCTGACTTATGAAAATAACGTTGATCTCGAAAATATGACAGACTCAGTGATGAAAGAGGTGAACTGTTCTGTTTCAGTAATGTGACAGAATTTTGGTGCTATGTGTGACTATTTTCACAGGCAATCGAAAACCAGATCAGAAATTTTGGACAGACACCATCCCAGCTCTTAATGGAGCCACACCCACCCCGCAGTTCACCGATGCACTTGGTATGTATTGTTTTGAAAGGTTATTATCTATTTGCTGTTATTACTTTAAAACGTGTTCTTTTCGTACATTACAGTCACCTATGATGTTCACAGCTATTCCTGAAGATGTTTGCATGATCATGAAATTTTTGTCAAATTCTCCAGTGTGCCACATTTCCGCTAACACGTACCCTCAACTTCCAAACCCTTCAGTTGTTACTGTAACATGTAACCAAAATTTCGCTGTAAATCATTGGAATCCAAATTGCACCGGTAATGTTATCTTCAATTATTCGTTATTTGTTATGATACTGATATTTGCATTTTTACATGAAGGTTCTATCCCTTCACCGAGTTACTCTGATGGTGCTCAATCTCCACAGCCACAGCTGCCTTTGGGGATGGATCCAGTGCTTGGTGAGTCAATTTTACTTACAATTTGCAGTTAAATTTTGCCGTCCGTGGTGATGATTACAAAAAAGTGTTGTTCGTACAGCAGTAAATACTGGAATGCAACGGAGGCATCTCGGTGATAATTTCAGTCAACGAGTTCAGATGCGGTCCACTTGCTTTGTGACCACAGTGGACAGCAAGTTTATTCTAGCTTGTGGCTTTTGGGACCATAGTTTCCGAATATTCTCAACTGAAACCGCCAAAATTGTTCAAATTGTGTTTGGTCATTACGGCGTTGTGACATGTCTCGCTCGATCCGAGTGCAACATTACATCCGACTGCTATGTGGCATCCGGCTCTGAAGACTGCACTATTCTTCTGTGGCATTGGAATGCTAAAACACAAACTATCGCTGGAGAAGGTAATTTGATATAAAATAAGATGTTATAGTTCTAAAATAATAGGATAGTCATTATAACGTTTACTGAAACTTAGACCAATTTCTGTATTTTATTATTTACCTGTACGAGTATATTTGTATACAGGTATCCCAGCAAATTATTTTATGGAGGATTTTGTATTCTTCCAACCTGTCTATATAATTTTATTTTTCATTCGATATTAGCGGATTCACCAACACCAAGAGCAACACTAACAGGACACGAACAAGAGGTCACATGCGTAGTAGTTTCTGCTGAATTGGGATTGGTTGTCAGTGGGTCTCGAGGTAATTGATTCTAGAACCAGCCATAATGTCTGCTGCATTCAGCTTTGTATAACATTTAACCCCTTGTGACTAGATGGACCTGTTTTGTTGCACACAACTTCGGGTGATCTTCTAAGGACACTCGAGGCTCCAGATAATGCTCACAGCCCTCGCATTTGTTCAATGTCAAGGGAAGGTCTGATAGTTGTCAATCATGATCGTGGAATCATTAGCACTTTCACTGTTAATGGGAAAAGACTCCGATTTGAATCCCATAATGAAAACATCCAGGTACATTGTTATTTTTAATTGTTTATTCTCAGATATTGTTAATTGCTATTTTTGAATCCATTATTTGAAGTGTATGAATCTAAGTCGTGATGGCGAGTACCTGATGACTGGTGGGGATAAAGGTATTGTGGAAGTTTGGAGGACATTCAACTTGGCACTGTTGTATGCATTCCCAACATGTGATAGCAGTGTTCGATCTTTAGCACTGTCTCACGACCAAAAGTAAGTATTCACATATTTTGTAATTTTTTCACAGTGCTTGTAAATGTCAATATGTTTTACAGGTTTTTGCTGGCTGGTCTGGCTTCAGGATCTATTGTAGTCTTCTATATTGATTTCAATCGTTGGCATCATGAGTTCCAGCAACGATATTAACTATTCGGCAAAGCTCATGACAAAATGTGTACTGAAAGTACGATGCCATAATTAGTTACCAATGTTGCACACTTGAACACATAACTGAAGAATGTTGTGCGCTGCATCATTCAGTTGAACATTGCTCATAATGGTGACATTATACTTTTGCAGCAAAGCGAAATAATACTGACCCATGTCAATAGATGGATCGAGTAGTAGTCTGAAATAGCATAGTAATTTATTTGAGATGATTCAAACTTGTGCTGAAGTGAGGGCATTGTGCATGTGTGGCAGCATTGGCAAATTGTATATTGGTATAATTCAAGCACTTGGACTAATTCGGTATCGAGGTAAATTTCTTTGCAAGTGTGGCGTATTTTTTGCAGAGTTTCACTAAAACATGGCTAGGGAAATAGTATATATTTAGTCGGATAATTTAGCAGTAAATGAGGGAAAATAGTGTAGTTTAATTATGTTGAGTATAACAAAGCGATCAAAAGGGTGATTGTTGTCGACCAGAATGTAGCCGTCCTTGTGTGAAATGTGCTTAATGAGCATGGAGTCTACTGTTGTTTTTCCACACTTATGATACAATTAGAAATTTACTTATTTAGTGAAATACGGACTATATTTTAAATTTGCATCGGTATAACATTGGGGAAAATGGAAGCCATAAAAATTGTTTCTAGTCAGAGAATAATCATTCCAGCATATACACTTGATGGATCCACTGAAAGGCCAAATCCCCCTTAATTATCGTTAACTGTTATTTTTATTGGATGCTTGTGGTTGAGTCTCCCATTGTTTACATGGTTGTCACAAAAAATATAACAATAATAAAAAAGTACTAAGTCTTGGAATATTTGCCAAATCTGCAGTCATAAATACAAACGTATATAACTTTATTCCATACAAGTGAAAATATCCAAATTACCAGATTCAATTAGCTATGTACGTGTATGAATTATATGCACATAAAAATAATAATGCTCCAATCAGTACTGACCCTACAAGTTTATTAAATTTTTTAAATGTTCCATTTATCAATAAATTCGAGTGCCATTTAAGAAATGCGGCTTATGAAATCAATGGTGCAGCGATCCCAGCAGTGAATTGTGTTCGCATTTGGGTCGATACTATTTTCCTTGCAATTGTGATTCTTCTGTATCAAGTCTATAACTTGATTAAGCAATGATGGACTTGTGTGTATGAGTTGGTTTCATGCCGTCTATGACATCAGCTGCATTTTAACAACAAACAAGGTATTTTCATGCTTGTACATTCCAGGGGCAAGTTGTTTTCATGGTGAACAGAAATAATTTTGGGAATAACTTTAATAAGAGTCATAATATTCTTGATCACGATTTTGTTGGGGACCATGCTGCGACTTTTTTGGCTAAAATCTTGCCTCCTTTTTCATGTATGGTGTATGCCAGAAGGCCTACTATTGGATAATTTCCCACATCATATAATATGAATCAAAATTACTCTGTATATGTATTGTGTATTAAAACCAGTCATAATTGATGTATGATTGCAGCATGTTAGTCCTCGTGTACTTGTTTCGTCAAGGTGTCAGCAATTTGGGACTGTTTGCTGCAAACGATTGTTATTAGATGTTTACATCGTCCTACGCCTATAGGCTAACTGGCTGTAACTAATGTCAGTACATGTGCAGGAACATTGTTTTCATCAGTTCAGTCTTTGCCTGTTAGGACACTGTTTCATACATCTGGTTTCATAGCTAGAATCGGAAAATTCCTTGTGTTTTATATTGGGGTGACCCTCTATAAACAGATCCTGGTCACCGTTCTAACTTGAATGTTGAATGCACTTCAAAGGACAATTGACATACCATGATTTGTTTTAACCTGATAAGTTGGCCACCATATAGCTATAGGTATGTACAACTACATTTCATTAGTTTAGAAAGTTGTGGATTTTGGGATGCAGTGGCAAGGAAGAATGCTTATAACTTGGGGATGGAATGAAATAGACAATTGAACAATTCAACATTAAATCTGCAGGATATATGCATAAAGTTGATGCCAAAGTGCACTTTGTAAACCTAAAGCTGAGGCTAGAAAAAATTGTGCAAAACATGTACATCGTTTCAAAAGTATAGAAAGGCGTGAAAGTTGTTTCAGAAGTTTAGAAAGTTGTCTATATTTCCCTGTTGAAAAGCACAATTTAATTATCTGTACTATGGTTTATGTATTGACTAGGTCCATGCTGACTAGGTCATGTTGAATTGTTCAATTGTCTATTTCATTCCATCCCCAAGTTATAAGCATTCTTCCCTGCCACTGCATCCCAAAATCCACAACTTCCTACACTTATGAAATGTAGTTGTACAATTGCAGCCGATCGAAAGTATTGTTGTTTATTGTGTGCTGCAGGATAGCAAAATGCAACAATATACTTTATTAATGCGCAAAACACAAAGGTATACCCTGGAATGCGTTTCCCATCTTATGATATTTCCATCTGATTATTAATCCCCACTATTTAAAATTTGTGCCACTATTGAAGCAGATTAGGCACACTACATGAAACAACCCTGTCAAACTGAAATATGTTTTCACTAGTGCTTGCGTTTCATTCTAAACATTTATTAGAAATGTCAAGCTATTAGTATAACATGCTTCAAATTCACCGTACCATATTACATATAATGTTGGTTTCAATAACTCCAAAGATTGTATTTTAAAAAAAAAAAACAAAGCAATGCTGTATTACATACTAGCCAGGGTACCCGGCCTTGCCTGGGTTCAGAAATACCGGAAATACTGATAATGGAAATAAAACGCAAGAAATCATTAACAGTTCAGAATATTCTGTGAAATGTATTCTACGGTGAAACTACACAATAGTTACTTCTGTGGATGTTACTGTCTTGTGAGTTTCATTGTAGAGCTTGGGGATGAACAACTGCCATTGGGTGCCAGAAGAAACAGATTCTTACTGGCCCCAACTCGAGAGCAGGCAACATACAGCTGACCATGAAAAGCATGGTGTGCAAGATTAATTAAGAAACATTTAAAAAGTTGTGGAAATGTTGGAATAGAGGGAAACACATAATTCGTACATGCAGGGTCGCCAATAACTGTGGTTTTACATGGTTGTTCGACATCGTTGGGGGACATGTTACACTCCAGGGACACGTTTTTGGGTGTGGACACCCACAGATCATGAACAATGGTTCCTCATCAGTTCTTACTATTTTTGAACATACACTATCTCATAAAAAGTATCCGGACACCTCTTAAACACACACAACTCCATGCCACAAAGCAATGTGCGTGCAGCAATGGATTGTGGAGTCGTAGGTTGACGAAATGGATTGGCCTGCACGTGCAGGCCAATCCATT
>JAQFZQ010001374.1:0-20067 GCA_034696005.1 Glomeris marginata | reverse complement strand
GGTACGCTCGAGCATGCGCACTAGAACGTACCGGTCGGTACCGGTGCAGGGTTGAGGGCAGATTGCAGACGCTAGTCCTGCGTAGATCACCCTCCATTTCCCCCTCCCTCGTCCTCTGAATGGAATGGGCCAACGTCGCCGAACAAACATGGCGCGGTATCGCGCGCCGATGTGAATCGGTGGCAGCGTTTTCAACGCCGCTCGTCGCTCCAGTTCCTTCATTGGGTCGCCATGGCCACTCTGAAACCCGTCGAATGGGTAACTGCTCTTCTGCAACGTTTCGAAGAGCAGGTAAGCTGATTTCGTACGTTTTACTGCTGAAATAAACGACGTGGTTCGCTTGCGGATCTAGCGTCGCGTCGTTTCGCCCGTTGTCGGCCGGCCCTCGTCGCTAGCCGCCAACTTGAAAACTCGCCAGAGAAACGCAATTATAATCTAATCTCATATACAATGTAGCCGATGGATTATTTTTATGAATGGAGTGACGAGATTGTGATCGTCGTTAGTTCGCGAAATAACAGGCAGTTCATGTCTTTTTTTTTTTCCGAGTGCTTTCATAATCGAGGTTTGGGATGCGCGTTTCGCGCGTGCATACACCGAGATTTGCGATTTTCGCTTTCGCGTTTCGCGATGGTTTTTGCGCGCCGATCGATGTTTTCTATGCATCGGCGAACGACAATCGTCTTCTCCGTCACTTTTCTCCATTCCGACATGGCTTTGATCACGTATCCGGCTCGCAAATTAGCCTGGATGGGTGCAGCTGTCAAAAACTGGGGCCGTTTCCGGTTTGCATTCGCCTCCGCAAATCGCATTTTCCCCGTATCTTTTTATATTTTATCAGCCGTGCTTTGTTTGTTTTGTATTTGTTTGGGATTCTACTGGGAAAGTGCGCAGCAATTCGCACATGTAATGTTTAAAATCAACATGCTTTCATTCGTATCTCATTTTGGACACGATTTTACATGTCAAAAAACGAGAAAACGTCAGAACATCAAGTTACGCAGTTCTTATTTACGACGCTTTGACCTGACACCGTTGACACATTACAGCTACATTGATTTTAGGAACTGTACTAAACTTAAAAAAAATATATATGTAGGATTTATATATATAGGGGCACATAATTAATACTGACATTGAAATTCACAGGGATAAAAAACTGTTTAAATATATTATAATGTATAGGTTGCAGCATTTAAAAAAAATCACTGTGAGGAACTATTTTGCAAGGGTAGAATGGCTGGTTCAAGATCTAAAACTCCTTGGTTCAAGCTTTACTTGCGGATGAAATGTGGGTTACGTCACATGACCAATAATTTGAGCGATGCATTCAAATAATTTTGATGTGTGACGTCGATCTACACGATATCAAACCTTGGATCAAACCAATGAGCGAAGCAACCAGTTCGAACCTGCCAATCAGGAATTGCACATTCTACCCTTGCAAGATAGTATACCGATTTTGAACCACATTTGTTATATCAAGGTTATATAGTCCAATGACTATTTGTACAGTTTGCGTGCTGCAACGCCCTCTACCGGCATATTTAAAATTGCATATTGGGAACTTTGTATGAATGAATTATATCGATTATATCATCATCACAGAGTTGTAGTTCCATCTGTCACCAGCAGAGGGTCTCATTAATTATATGATCTAGATGGGAACACACCCACAAATTTTATTTCTCACACATGAGAAATGCTGTAGTTTTTAAAGTGTATGTTATTTGGTGTGACCGCGAGGTGGCGCTTGTGTCGTTCTCTTTCTCTATCGCTCCTTCGTATCGTCATTCATTCATTCATGCGTGCTTGCATTCACTGAGGCGATACTCCATCCAGATTCATTCATTGGTGGAGGACAGAGACTTTCGCCCCCGCAATGTACTGTGACAACGACACTGACGCAGTGCCGATCAATAAAATGGAGGCAGAAACGTCACGCCATTGATCCTCATACAGTGCTCAACTTTCTTTTTTTTAAGTGATGGGACACCAGTGAAATCGCAAAAATTGGCAAAATAAAAATACAATTAACCAACCAAGTTGCTTACATTGGTTAGTGCACGATCTGAACGGGCTGTGATCAAAGAAGTGAAGAAAACCCCAAAATAGTCCTGGAAATTAATTGATGAAGTAGGTGTACATCCTCAAACCATTCACAGAGTTCTTCATAGAAATGGCTATCATGGGCGAACTCCACGAAGGAAACCACTCAGCAAATAAGACAAAATGCTTGAACTTTGCAAAGCTGCAGCTAAATCAGCCGCAAGAATTCTGGTATTCAGTTTTATTCCCAGGTGAAAGCAAGTTCAACATATCGGAAATGATGGCAGAGCACATGTTTGGATCAAAAAGGTACAGCTTTGAATCCAGAATACTTGATCCCCACTGGTAAGCATGGCAGAGGCAATGTGATGGTTTGGGGCTGTATGACAGCGTCTGGTGTGGGTAATTTGGTGTTCATTGATGGCACAATGAACATGCAAATACGTGGACATCCTGAAAGACAATTTGGTGCCATCCAAAGAGAAATTGGGGTTAGGCACACCATGGATATTCCAGCAAGACACCGATCCAAAGCACACTTCCTATATAGCAAGGGAATGGTTGTTGTACAATGTTCCTAAACAATTAGGAAACAAAATGTGTAACAAAACAGGACCTCAAAAGGGCACTACTGCATAAATGGGCCCGGGACATCTTGCAGCTGAAGAAACAAAATGCCTAGTGGATTCCATTCCAATAAGATCGGCTGATGTCATCAAACAAAGGGTGCAGTCCTACAAAGTATTAATTATTGAAATACATATGTACTTCATTGACACGTATACATTTTGTACTGTGTCCCAACACTTATTACTAATTATGCTAGTTTTTCCTCCCCGAAACATTATTTAACCAAACCGGAACCAAAACGTCAATCATGAAAATATATAATTTTTGTGTGATTATACTCGTATTGAACACGCATTTTTGACATCATTGGCATTGAAGACCAATCGGCGTCAAAATGGTCAAAATCCCAACGGTTCTGCCAAACAGGTGTCGGTGCATGTGACGTAATTACACGTACCATGTGGTTGGAAATTGATGCAGGTGGCAAACTGCCAAACACGTAAAGAACGCTCCTATGCAAAACATTGCTTAAAAATAAATCTAGGAGTGGTTAGGAGTGGGTGATGACTTGATAACACTGCAAATATGCTGAGCACTAGCTAGTATATGAATATGTAAATAGGGAACTGTCAAAACGCAGTTGAATTGTTTTTCGAAGCTGCACAAGCTTTATTTGCTGTAATTCTATAGAGTAATTCAACAAAATTAACATGTTTGAATCTGCTGCGGTTTCATTATCAGGGAATTTCAAAGTACATTTCATATCCCTAACAAATACGTACTGCAGTTTGTCCCATAAAACTGCTGTTTTTGGTATTTTTATGAATGAAAAGTGCCATTTAATGGGACAAACTGCGGTACTTTTTGTTGGGGATATAGTACAACGATGGGGCAAAGTTAATCAATATTGTAACATTGCGATTATTTACTAATATATATTGTGAATTTATTTGATTGTAGTTGCCGTGCCGGACGGGTCCACAGACTTCACATTCCCGCCACAATTTGGAGCAAAACAAGAAATGCCTGATGAACATTAGCAAGTTTAAGTTTTCATTGGTCATCACTGGACTGACAAAGATTCTTCACTCGGTCAATGATATGGTACGTGAACCAGCAACAAAGTTGCCGAATAGAGTTTTACGTTTCACTTTGAATTGACAGCGACCGCATGGATCGGACTTTGAGAAAAACTTCTATGACTCGGAGCTGATCATCTTGGACACCATAGAGAAATGTCTGAATGGTGTAAGTTTCTTGTGAATTGGTAACTACATATGATAAGATGTGGATTTGATCTGTTTTTCTGGCTTGTCATGTGACAGGAGAACTTGGGACAGTCTAATTCGCAGCCTACCAAAGACACGACTCGAGTTGATGAAGCGAGCAACGTGAAACAGTTGCTTAGAGGAATATGCCAGGTTCGTCTATAATATTGTGTAATGTGTGCATACAAATGATAACAATCAAGGTTAAACAGATGCTGAACTCGTTTAATTTCTTGTGTAGTTCATCAGCTTGCCAAATGAGAATCCGATGGTCGTACAGCGGAAATCCCTTGCCTCGAAGGTCCTTTTTGCTCTAAGTCTAAACCATTTCAACGCAGTGTTCAACCGTATCTCTGCCAGGTAAATAACAACCTACACATGTGTCTAGAAGGAATTCAACTTGCAGAAACATGACACTTTCTTAATTAAACGCTATACTTCATTACAGACTTCAGGAACTGTCGGCTTCCAGTGAAGAAAACCCTGATTATAGCGACATTGAGCTCATCCAACACATAAACGTCGATGTACATCGACTTGGCAGGCTTCTCAATGGTCAGAATAACACCAAAGCTTCCCATTACTATATCTAGGAACTGTTAATTATAGCATATTATGATTGCAGAAAGCATTCAAAAGTTCCGGTGTCTGAAGAAAGGAGCGCACATTGTGCTCATAACGAGCCTTGAGAAGGTAAAAAAAAATTGTGCAACTGCGTGAGATTTTAGGTATTAATAATATTTATGAATCACAAGGCCATATGGAATTGGATGGACACTTACCCACACGAATTTGCTGATTTGCAAAAGAAGCCAAATGAAGAGCTTGGAGGTTTGTTGCCAGTTTGGCTCATAGTAATTTTCTGTTTAATTGATGAAACAAATACTTTTTATTAGAATATTGCGAAAAGTTTTTCGAGTTGTTGGACAGTTTGGCTGAAAACAATAAAAGGAAGGCAGTTGTTTGGCCTCTGCAAATCATGCTGCTTGTACTCTGTCCGGTAACTATTTAAACCTCGTTAATGGCCGTCCATAAACTGTAACATGTTAATGAAATTTTCTATGTTGTATTCTTACAGAACATTCTGGATGAGATTGTCTTGCCATCAGAAGCTAACGCTTCGACTCTCGCCCGCCATTACAAAAAAGTGTGATTTCTGCATTACAACTGTAATACTTGACACTTTGATCTTGCTGTAACATGCAAAACTTCTTTCCATAGAGGCAATTTCTGGATAATATGAAGAAAGCTCTAGTACCGCATGGCAACAGTAAACAGGTGACAGAAGCAGCTGCCATCGCGTGCGTCCGACTCTGTAAGATGTCCACCTATGTCAGCAGTTTCGACATCCATAATGTGGTTTTTGTAATTGTTCATTCAGTAATGAACGACCTTAAGGTGATAAACGTTTCTTTGTAGAAATATTGGTATTGTTGGTTGGAGTTATGACTATATGGTTTCTGTTTTTGAATAGGCTTTGCTTTTCAATCCCAGCAAGCCATTTTCTCGTGGTCAGAACAGTGTTAATCAGGATATAGACTTGATGATCGACTGCTTTGTTTCATTCTTCCGGATAAATCCTTTGAGTGATGAGACCCTCAAGGTGTGTCTCAATCCGAACTCTGCATCTTTTTACCACTTTGTTCTTGTGTGCTCTCTGTACAGGTATGGCTAGGTTTCGTTGGGCTTTTGGAATGTTAAATGGATGTGAAATGATGAGCTTGTTTTATAGAATAATAACTCAAATGCGACTGCCATGGTGGAAGCAGATAGATTTGATTTATTCGAAAGCGTCTGATCTTCGTGGTATGTTCACCGACACATTAACCAAAGTTACACAAGGCTATATTAGCCACACTCCGCTCAAAATGATACAGGTGTGTACCAGCTTTTATAGAAGACCAATTAATATTGTAGTTCATGAATATGCAATGTTAAATTTTTGTACGCGTTCTTGCAGAGTTTGACACTGAAGGAAAAGGTGACTACTCTGAAGTTCAAAGAAAAACCATCGGAAGAAGCTCCTAGCTACAAGAACCTTCTGC
This sequence comes from Glomeris marginata, assembly GCA_034696005.1. Lineage (NCBI taxonomy): Eukaryota > Metazoa > Arthropoda > Diplopoda > Glomerida > Glomeridae > Glomeris > Glomeris marginata. Next base: position 14,135 of record JAQFZQ010001374.1, on the reverse strand, counting down.
TCTGGATGGTTCGACTGATCCATGCTGACCCAATGCTCATGCTGAATGTACGTTATGGTATACATTCGTTTATAATTGATGGCCAATTGGATGCTTATAATCATGTTTCCCAAAATGCACAGAATCAACAAAAGGCTGGTCATGAAGTGCAGAGCAGCACTTTAGAATTGATCAATGGTCTTGTGTCCCTTGTTCATCAACCATCTATGCCTGACGTTGCACAAGAAGCCATGGAAGCGCTTCTAGTGCTTCACCATCCGGAGAAGATCGAGATGTGGAACCCGGAAGCTCCGTTGAGCACTTTCTGGGATGTCAGGTACGACAAGTGATTTTTTTATTTTTTTCGAAATGAGATTCTAAGATAGTTGTTTTACTATTATTTATTTTGCTAACATTCCAGCTCCCAGGTGCTGTTTTCCATCAGCCAAAAGCTCATTCAGCATCACATTGTAAATTACACTGAGATTTTGAAATGGTTGCGTGAGATACTGGTTTGCCGCAACACGTTTCTAATGCGGCACAGAGAATATGCCAATGTTGGAAGCAATGTGGCCATCTGCAAGCAAGCGCACATAAAATTAGAGGTACTTGTTTGCATTAGAGTGTACCGCTTTGCTGTTGGATATAAGCAAAGATTCCATTTGTGCATATTAGGTTGTGTTCTTTATGTACCTGTGGAGCATTGAGATTGACGCGGTGCTGGTTGCCATGTCCTGCTTTTCCCTGCTCTGCGAGGAAGCGGATGCAAGATGTGGTGCCGATGAAGTGACTGCTACCAATTTGTTGCCCAACTACCACGTTTTCCAGGAACTTGCTGCGGCAAGCACAACTTTAACTACTGGTAAGTCAGCATTTATGATTATTAATGTAACTTGTGGGGAAGTTTTAAATATTTTGATTCTTGTGTAAATTAAACAAACAAAAAATCATTGTACAGGTCGGGCTGCTCTTCAAAAACGAATAATGGCTCTACTCAGGAAGAATGAACACTGCACTCATGGTTGTTCCCAAGCTTGGGAAGACACCTTCATGAACTGGGAGGCTGCCACAAAGACTTTAGTTGGTTACCCTAAAGCAAAGCTCGAGGAAGGTCAGATATGCGAGAGTTTCCACTGGACTGTTGGCAAGAGAAGAGCATCCCATCAAAGCACTGAACATGAACTTGAGGTGAACATTCCATTCAATAATGTGTTTATTTATATAATGCAATAATGCGACGAATTGGGTTTTGAAAATAGGATCAAGTGAATGAATGGGCCAACATGACCGGTTTCCTGTGTGCTCTTGGCGGTGTCTGTCTGCAGAAGAAATCTCCCGCGAAACAGGCAATCACCACGTCGTCGTTGGGCCTAGAAGCCGCTAGAAAAAGCAGCATGTTGCCTGGTGGTGGTCAAGATGTTCAGTATTGCCCTGTTACTCAGTAAGCATCATACGAGCATGAATATTGCTGGTTATCTCATTGTGGTGATGCCTGATGAAATGTACGTTTTGAAATTTCTTGAAGGTTTGTTGGGCAGTTACTACGGCTACTGGTGTGCACGAATGAAAAGTTTGGCACGCAGATTCAGAAACATGTCAAGGAATTAGTGGCTCATGAGACCAGCCCAGCTCTGTACCCGATCCTCTTCGACCAGATTAAAGTGAATGTGGAGAAGTTCTTCGACTCGCAAGGGCAGGTGATGGTCAACGACAGCAACACGCAGTTCGTTGAACACATCATTTTCATCCTGAAAAACGTTCTGGAGAATACAACAGACCAGCCAGCGGAACATCTGGGTGTTACGAGCATCGAGGGTCTCATGTTGGGAATCGTCAGGTGAGTTTGGCCTTTTCAGTATTTAACTTGTAGTTTTGAGTTGTGAATTGAAATGCAACCATGTTTTTGTCAGATACGTTCGACACTTGGACACTACTGTTCACGCTATCCACATAAAAACCAAGTTTTGTCAACTGGTTGAAACGATGATGCAGCGCAGGGATGACTTAGCATTTCGCCAAGAGATGAAGTTCCGTAACAAGATGGTCGAGTACCTCACCGATTGGGTTATGGGGAACTCGCATCAGATTGCACCACCATGTTCAGGGGATGTGAGCGCCATCACCAGGTGTACATTAATTCTGGACTCATTGAGTAAACTGCGAGACAAGGGAACGTTATAATGTAATGGCTTTGTGGAGTAGGGATCTGGACCAAGCGTGCATGGAAGCTGTGGCAGCACTGCTTCGTGGGTTGCCATTGCAACCGGAGGAAAGTGACCGTGGTGACCTGATGGAGGCTAAATCTCAGCTTTTTCTCAAGTATGTATTATTTTTCAGGCTGCACGTATACATTAATACGTATGAACATTTTGTAGTTTGTTCCGGGAACTGCATATGATTTTTGGGTTCGAAAATGTTTTTCATGTTACAGGTACTTTACGTTGTTTATGAACCTGTTAAACGACTGCAGCGAAGCTCAAGAAGTTGAGAAGGAAGTGTCCAGGCAGCGAGTGCAATCCAGCAAGCTGAGTACACTTCGCAATGCCACCATCCAAGCCATGTCCAACCTACTAAGTGCCAACATTGACAGCGGTCTCATGCATTCCATTGGCCTCGGCTACCACAAGGACCTGCAGACAAGGGCTGCCTTTATGGAAGTCCTAACCAAGATCCTCCAGCAAGGCACTGAATTCGACACACTCGCAGAAACGGTCCTCGCTGACCGCTTCGAGCAGCTTGTCCAGCTTGTCACAATGATCGGTGACAAGGGAGAACTTCCAATAGCCATGGCACTGGCAAGCGTGGTCATGACTCCCCAAATGGTATTATCCTTCCTTGCGAGAATAAAACATTTATGTGAGATTGCCGCTTTCTTACGCGTTACTTCTGTTAATTTAGGACGAGTTGGCACGTGTGTTTGTAACGCTGTTTGATGCGAAACATTTGTTGGCGCAACTCCTGTGGAATATGTTTTATAAGGAAGTTGAAGTGTCGGATTGCATGCAGACACTGTTCAGGGGGAACAGTCTGGGAAGCAAGATAATGGCCTTCTGCTTCAAGATCTACGGGGCAAGTTACCTGCACAATCTGCTTGAACCTTTGATTAAGCCACTTGTGCACCAACCGACAATTAGCTACGAAGTTGACCCTGCTAGGTGAGTTTGTTTCCCTTGAGGTTGTCGGCTTGCAATAATACTCTTTGTTTGTCTCAGGCTGGAACGTGGCGAGGACCTTGAGGAGAATCGACACAACTTGATGGAGCTGACACAACAAGTGTTCAATGCCATAATATCTTCTGCGGACAAGTTCCCTTTGCAGCTTCGTAGCATGTGTCATTGTCTGTATCAAGTGTTGAGCAAGAGGTTCCCTCAAGTACCTCAGAACAATATCGGAGCAGTGGGAATGGTCATCTTTCTGCGGTTCATCAATCCTGCCATTGGTACGCAGCACTATTCTGTTAGATATTTATGTATGTTTATATTTAATGCCTTTTTCAATTGTTTTCAGTTTCCCCGTTTGAGACTGGAATTGTAGACCAACAGCCTTCTCATCAGATAAAACGAGGATTGATGCTCATGTCCAAGATCCTACAGAATATTGCTAATCACGTGGAGTTCAGTAAAGAGCAACACATGCTCTACTTTAACAACTTCTTGCGTACAAATTTCGAGTTGGGCCGCAAGTTCTTCATCCAGATTGCATCGGACTGTGAGACGATGGATCAGGCCAGTCACAGTATGTCTTTCATCAGCGATGCCAACGTTCTTGCTCTGCATCGGCTCCTTTGGAACCATCAAGAAAAGATCGGTGACTACTTGTCAAGCAGCAGGTTAGCTTAATTATGTATATCTAAACTTAAGCGTACTAGCGTTGAGCATGTTTATGAAATGCTTGACTTATTCAGGGACCACAAAGCAGTTGGAAGAAGGCCTTTCGACAAGATGGCAACTCTACTAGCGTACTTGGGACCTCCTGAACACAAGCCGATTGATTCCCAGTGAGAATGAGTTGTGTGTATGGAAATGCAGTTGGTAGTGCAACTGAAAAACAATATCAAAGTTGTAGCATCCATCAGCATTTCGGTTACACCTGGTATTTTTAAATTTGTTACGGATCAACTGAACTTATTGAAACTCAATCTCTATTATAGATGGAGCAGCGTGGACATGACTAGCACCAAGTTCGAGGAAATAATGTCAAAGCATAACATGCATGAGAAGGACGAGTTCAAATCGATCAAGAGTTTGAATATTTTCTACCAAGCGGGAACATCAAAAGGTGGCAACCCTGTTTTCTATTACATCGCAAGACGTTACAAGTACGTTCCCCTAACTTAAACAACCTGTTATGCTGAAAATAAACTAAATTTGGCCGTATTGATTTTCAGAATATGCGAAACCAATGGTGATTTGCTCATATATCACGTGATCCTCACTTTGAAACCATTCTGCAACAAGCCATTTGAGCTTGTCGTTGACTTCACGCACACTTGTGCTGATAACAGATTGAGGGTACGATATTGTTCTATGGTATATTAATGTTGTTTTGCTTTGCATGCTTTGTAACTAACTTAATCCTAATGCCACACATTGAATTGTGGCATTTTTTTTGAATGGGATTTAACTGAAATTTTTATATACATTTTGTATTCTTCTATGAAGTAAATTTTACTGTATTCAAAAAGAAATAATTTCCTGAACGTTAATTTATTGTAATTGTATCTGTATTCAATGTGCTTATAACATAGCTGTTTTGAAATAGCTTCCAGTTTGTTGTTTTGCAATGTAACTCTGGAAATCCCAATGCAAAACAAATACTTTTTTTCGGATTTGATATCTATATGAAATAATATTTCAGACTGAATTTTTACAAAAGTGGTTCGTGGTGCTGCCGGAAGTTGCCTACGAGAAAATCCAGGCTGCGTACATCTACAATTGCAACTCGTGGGTTCGGGAATACACCAAGTACCACGATCGCATGTTAGCTCCGTTGAAGGTATTGTGCAATATAGTTTTTACCAGGGAAACCTCGTTTAAAACAGTACTAATTACCATTTTGACTATTAACAGGGCAATCGAAAACTGGTTTTCATCGATACACCAGCTAGACTGAATGACTTCATAGCCCCTGATCAACAAAAACTTCCCGGTGCTACTTTGTCGCTAGATGAAGACCTCAAAGTGTTCAACAATGCGCTGAAGCTGTCACATAAAGATACTAAAGTAACCATTAAAGTTGGACCTAGTGCCATTCAAGTGACTTCTGCAGAGAAGACGAAAGTACTGAGCCATGCTGTACTATTAAATGATGTATATTACGCGTCGGAGATAGAAGAGGTGCGACAAAATGTGACACTTTGATTTATACATTGTCTGCAAGTGTTTTTTTCCTTTACAGGTTTGTTTGGTTGACGATAACCAGTTCACGCTGACTATTTCTAATGAAAGCGGTCCACTGTCTTTCATCCACAATGATTGCGACAGCATTGTGCAAGCCATCATCCATATTAGGACACGATGGGAACTTTCCCAGCCGGTAAAGTTGTTTATATAATGTGTGAGATAGATGACATTTTGCGTGAGATGCTGATATAGATTTTACCCAATTTAATTGGCAGGATTCTGTGACAGTGCACCAGAAGATTAGGCCAAAGGATGTGCCAGGAACTTTATTAAACATGGCGTTGCTCAATTTAGGCAGTTCTGACCCAAATCTTCGAACCGCTGCATACAATCTTCTTTGCGCTCTTACAGACACTTTCAATCTCAAAATAGAAGGCCAGCTACTGGAAACATCTGGTTAGTTAAGACATGGAACACTTTACGATTAACTGTGGCCATTAAACTGTGTGGAATTTACAGGTCTGTGCATACCGTCAAATAATACCATTTTCATCAAGTCTGTAAGCGAGAAACTCGCAGCCAATGAACCACATCTGACATTGGAGTTCCTCGAGGAGTGCATTGCAGGTTTCCGAGCTTCCAACATTGAGCTCAAACATCTCTGTCTGGAGTACATGACACCGTGGTTGCCAAACCTCACACGGTAAGGAGTGTGGACTTGATGTAAAGATAAGCAATGCTAAAGTGGCAAATTTATGGCATTGGTGTGTCTTATAGGTTCTGTAAACATTCGGATGAGCTAAAGCGACAGAGGGTTGCCACCATACTTGATAAACTGATTACGCTAACCATAGAGGAAGTCCAAGTAAGCATCGTTTTTATGCTAACTCATTTTTACTGAAATATGTTGACATGCGTCACATAAAAAGGGAAATGTATATTGTGCATTTGTCTGCTGTATGAAATGATAGATGTACCCGTCTATTCAAGCGAAGATATGGGGCAACATCGGCCAAGTTTCCGACTTGATCGATACAGTCCTAGACAGTTTCATCAAGCGGAGTGTTACAGGTGGACTTGGCTCATCAAAAGCCGAGATCATGGCTGATACTGCAGTGGCCCTGGCCTCCTCCAACGTGCAGCTTGTGGCCCGTAAGGTGCTCACGAGAGTGTGTCGCGTGATCGAGAAGACTTGCACGTCACCGACTCCATCCCTGGAGCAACATCTTATGTGGGATGATATTGCCATCCTGGCCAGATACTTATTGATGCTGTCTTTCAACAACTGCTTGGACGTGGCTAGTCACTTGCCGTACCTATTTCACATCGTCACGTTCCTCGTGTGCACTGGACCGGTTTCCCTGCGAGCATCCACTCATGGTCTGGTCATCAACATCATTCACTCGCTGTGCACGTGCACGAAGCCAAAGTTCAACGGTAATTGAAATGAATTGTAATATTTGATTTTCAGTATGGTGTCTTTATACCAATGCGTTATTAATCTTGCAGAGGACACAAAGCGGGTTCTGCGCCTCAGCCTTGATGAATTTTCCCTGCCAAAGTTCTACCTACTGTTCGGCATCAGTAAAGTGAAGTCTGCAGCTGTGACAGCCTTCCGATCCAGCTACAGGCACGGTGATCGGCACGCTGACCGAGCCTTCTGCGCCGCACCTGACCAAGAAAAGATGACGCTGGCCTCACTGGAGGCAATAACTGACGCTCTTTTGGAAATCATGGAGGTTGTATTAGTGTTCTGAAGTTATATAAATGAGGGAACGCAGTGTGAGCGAGTGTTTTCTTTATAGGCCTGCATGCGAGACATCCCGGAGTGTGACTGGCTCCATCAGTGGACACATTTGTCGCGGAGTTTCGCATTTAGGTACAACCCTGCTCTTCAGCCAAGAGCCCTCATTGTTTTCGGCTGCATCAGCAAAACTATCACTGATCAGGAAGTAAAGCAGCTGCTCAGGATTCTAGTCAAGGTGTGAACTTTGGAAATATGTAACGGAATTCCTGAAAGAAACGCTTAATCAGATGTAAATTTGATACGCAGGCTCTTGAATCGTGCAACGATATCATTCTCATAGATGCAATCGTAATGTGCTTGACAAGGCTACAACCATTGTTGAGACCTGTGAGTGTTGCGAGCGTATTTCAACTGCTTTATTATCGTTTTATGGAAACTGTTTTGTGTCCTAGGAATCGCCAATTCACCGGGCACTATTTTGGGTGGCCATCTCGGTGCTTCAGCTCGATGAAGTCAGTCTCTACGCGTCTGGTTTGGCACTCCTGGAGCAAAATCTGCATACGTTGGACTCCCAGGGCACTTTCGAGGACCAGGTTGGAACATCTGTTGTTCCATTATTCGTTGATTAATTTCTAAACTGACATGCGATCGTTTTCAGACACTAGAGAGTGTGATGATGTCCACTCGCGACCGCCTGGAATGGCACTTCAAGCAGCTTGACCACGCGGTTGGACTGAGTTTCCGGGCAAGCTTCCACTTCGCTCTGGTGGGTCATCTGCTCAAGGGTTTCCGCCACCCAACGCCCACCACGGTGTCCCGCACCGCCCGAGTCCTCAACATGCTGCTAGCAATCGTTGCCAAGCCGCACAAGCGTGACAAGTTCGAGGTGACGAACGACAGCGTGGCCTATCTCGCGGCACTCGTGTCCGTGTCAGAGGAAGTTCGAAGCCGGTGTCATCTGAAGCATCATGTGGCCAGGTCCATGTCTGACCTCGGCTCGTTGGAAAGTTTCCCCGTCAGCGTTCACCTTCACGCTTCGGCCCACGGCTCCGTATCCCCCGGCAACGTGCCGTACCCGGCTTCCAATTCCGGTGGCTCCGGGGTTTGCTCTGGGATATCGACTGGGAACAATCAAGGAGGGCAAAGTGTCCCTCAAGGTTTGGCGGCGATCGCGGCAGGAACGGAACCTGCAGCGGCACCTACGCCAACAAACCGCCGCCAGAAAAGCTGGGATCTCCTGGATCAGTCGGCTCTAGCGCAAGCTCGGTGTCAGAAGAAAGCTCAGGGGCAGCATTGCAAGGACTCGAAGACGTGGAGAAGTCTGGACCTAGATCCATTGAACTCGAGGCCGTTGTTCAAGACGCAGAGGAGCAGCTCGATGCCGACGCCAAAGATGGTGAAGAGTGCGGAAGCAACTGGATGTTCATCGTCTTCTACATCATCTTCGTCATCATCTGGGAATAATTCGTCTTCGTCGAAAGGACAAGCAGGTGTGGCCACGCCACCTGGTCACGTGCAAGTGACATCGGATAAGAACAGAAGTACGAGGGTGTCCGTGTCCAATGAAAACAATGTGCTGCTTGATCCCGAGGTGATCACGGACTTTCCCATCCAAGCGCTTGTGCTTACTGTGCTGGTGAGTACATTCACCTTTTCATATGTGCTTCAACACCCTTTAACTGGAAATAACACAAATTATGGATTTTTCGTTTTTGTTTCGTGAACTAAAGTGTTGAGATTTTTCAGGCAACTCTTGTTCGCAACTCGATCGATGAAAACGAAATGCGGATACTGTGGGAGTACCTTGCCGAAGCTTCCGTCGTTTTCCCAAGAGTTTTTCCAGTCATGTAAGTTAAACCCAATGTGAAACGATATAAAGCCCACACCTATTAATTGATATTATTTTTACCAAAATAGCCACAGCCTGCTGGACGCAAAGATCACCAGCGCGTTAACGTTGTGCCATGACCACGTGATCCTGTTGGCAGTTCAAAGCATCATTCACAACATGATCGCATGTGAGGACACGAATCAACAACAACTTCACTGCCTACAAAGTAAAACGTAGTTTCTTTTATTGAACATCAAACCATTTTGCAGATGAACCAATGGTATTTATTTATTCTAGGTTTTGGCTTCGGTGGTTTGTGGAGGTTCGCCGGTCTATTCAATAGGGTGTGTTAATGATTGTTCTGTGATGGAATATTCTGTAATTTTGTAAATATAATATGTTTCTATGTGGTTTCTGAAGACGACATCAAACCCGGACAATGCTGAACTGTTTGTCAACTGTTTGGAGGCAATGGTGGAAACGTGTTTGCCGGGTGACGACGGTGAACTGGAGTTGAGCCAGTATCCCAGCACATTGTCCATCTCATCAACAATGAATCTGTCCAGTTCACTGTCCAGCTTAACTCTTGGGTCACCAACCGAGAGAGACTTGGTCATGGACTACAGCATGTGCGAGCGAGATGCGGCGCGCATCAGGCACGGCTCCGCTAAACAGGTTTGCGCAAATGCTGTTTTATATTTAGTCAAGCTTCGTCCACTTGTCTTGATTTGATTGCAGTTCGATTTGTTTCAGGTACGTTGGATGGCATCTCCTGAAGGTACCATGTCCCAAGAGCCCACATGACGCGGCCGGTCACTTGACAGAGCATCACCGAAGCGCGGGCAAATTCATAGAGGTACCGATTAGACTGTGACGAAGATACGGTAAGTCAAACGTTGTCCTCTCCCATCAGTTCCATGGGCTCACATCGTCAATTGGATGTTGGTACAAGTATTGGTGTCAGTTGTGAATTTCTATCCATCCCATGTCATCCCCTCGACTCGATTGCCGAGCCGACGAACCGATACAATGGCATCTATTTGTGTCCGGTCGGTAAATAGAAGTTAGAGAATTCCATGTATAATAATATTTGAAACAAATCGGTACGTGTTCGAATGGACGAGGAATTGTGAAATGGGATTTGGTGGCATTTTCCAAGGGGGAAAAGCGAGATACGAATTTTCCAATGTTGCCGCTTGAACGCGAGGAAATGTGTATTTTGAGAATGATTTATTTTCAAAGGTTTGACATTGCTTGAATGGAGAGAAAGTTAAATCTATTCCCTGAGTGTTCAAAAAATGCATTTTGATCTTGGGCAAAGGTGTAAATAAGAGTGTATTTTTGGATGAGAATTTTGCTAAAGGTGTGGCGCAAGTAAAATTTCAGTTGGCCAGTTTGAAGAAATGTTGCTGCCAGATAAAACAAAATTCAGTGTACATTTTCAGATAAATCTCTCACATCAGATTCATTTTGTAACGCAATTATTATTTTTGGATGAATAATTTTGAGGGAAATTGCGTAAATATCGCATTTAATTTTTTAAACCACGACGGACCATTTACGTTAAAAATCCACGATTGGCTATTTTGGGTTTTGTATTCCTGATTTTTGCACTTTTTACTGTATATCACTTTAAATTGATTGTGTACAAACAGATTATAGTAACTTGTTGATGACATTAATTTTAATTTACTGGTGTTGCAAAGAAAGCAGGCAAATGCGTTATTCTATGTGTTTGGCATTTTTGATATCGCAGGCTGTGGTTTTGTTTCCAAGCGTCATTGTTCTCGTAAGCATTTTGTTACGATACATGAACCCATTTTCCCTTCCATCCATGTGTAGATATCACTCTTGATTAACATCGCTATTTGTAAGTTCACAAGTTGTAATTTCTCGTTATATTCAAGCGCATCTCGGCTGTAAAAAGTATTGCTTCCCTGCGCCAAGATTGTTTGCATTTCAAAACTGTAAGAAACAATATTCCAGTTAATTGTACAACACTATATACAAATAGGCATTGATTACAGTGATCTGTTATGTTTTATTGTATTATTAACGACATGGTGTTCATTGTAATTAAATTATTACACGTCACCGTTTCAAATGAATCCTCTGTTGGCCGTGAAATAATTACGCTGTTGGTTAATGTAATTAGCGGAAAGTAAGAATGTTGCTGGCCATTGATCACTGCTCAAGAGCATGTATTGAAGAAATATATGTTACTACACAAGAAAATATTAATTTTATTTAACGTAACTCACGGAAACAAGTTTCTTCCAATTCAAACACAAAATACGATAAGGCACGAGGAAAGTTTCCTATCACAGCAAACATTACACCTCTTTCCATCAGTTAGTTATTTCGTATGTCCATCAAAGGTATTCCTGAAGTCCTTGATCTGCGCTGCTGTCTAAAACCAACTTTCGCCATCCACGGAAACTGTTGCGGTCTCCTTACGCGGTCATCTTCATTTGAAGTGGGGCTATCCAACTGGTGCACGGACAGTTGAGGATCATCATGTACCCATGAATGCAGTTCAGGCTGTGGATGACTAACAGGAAGAACAAGTGCAGATGTGGCCTGATTCCGAGGAAGAACCAATCTTCCCATCGACACTTGCTGCAGTTGCGGCATCGAACTAGAATCGCACATCAACGGCTTTAAATTCAATCTTCCAGTTTGTACTTCTTCAGCGGGAACATGAGTATTTTTTGGACGAGTCGTTGGCGGTTTCGGAAAGTGTTTTGGAAAAACCGGTAATGGAGGAGGTGAAGGTCTTTGCCTTGCGGCAAGCTTCAAGTTCAGCAAGGAACGGAACGGCTTATCTTCGTGCGGTACGAGGAACCGCGTGCCGCTGATTACGTTGGGTTGGCTCGATGACATGCCCTTGTCCATTGGAGTGTATATGATGTCGTACTCATTTTCATCTGCCACTTGATGGGCACTTCTTGGTGGACTATGTACACAGTGGACAAATTGTGGTGGAAGGCTTGGAATCCTGGGTGCGTTAGTGCTGCGGATAGTTTCCGAAGGCAGTGGACTGAGATCTGTTGGTAAATAATCTTGAATAATGATGTCAGCAATCTGTTTTGATGCTAGAAAGATCACACACTGAAACACTTACAGGAGCCATCAGTATCTGGTTCGGGGAACTTGATGGATGTATGAATGCTCCATTCGCTTCCGTCGGATGAAGTGTCTCGGCACTGACCGCTACGGTTGAACCGAAATGGACAACAACATCGATGGTGGTCATTTTCCTGGCGTTTCCTGTAATTTCTCATACTGGAATTGGTGAAATCAAAGGGAAAGCCATTATATAAAGGAATATATTCAACTTTTAAATTTTAGTACAAAAATATTACTTGCCAACAGTAACAGACAAGGATGAATATCACAAAAGCAATGAAAAGCAACAGAAGAACCAGGCTTTTAAACATGAACCAAATATCCTTCACTGTTCAAAGAAACATTTGGAAATAACAATGCATATTAGTGGATTTTAATTGTGCAAGTACAAATAAAATGTAAGTTGCAAATTCTGAAGTTAACATTATTTTTTTTTTTGTACTGTGTAATTTTCTTATCATTTCACCTTCATAAGTTTATTACAGACATGTTGCATTTAAACCTTACCAGTATGAGCAGCAATGGCTTTAACTTGAATGTTAAAACCCAGCTTTCTTGAGTGAGCATCGGGAATGAGATGACCGCTGTGCAGCGTAACCATCACTGAATTACTAGAAGACTCATAACTTTTCTGAAAGTTTTGGTTATCTGAAGGGCACAATCGGGTAACATCACCATCCTTGGATTGAACACCATTGATGTCCACATAATGGTTGCACGAGTCAGGTTTTCCAGGGAGTTTCCATGCAATGACATCAAATTGCATCAGAGTATCTTCAGGGGATTGGATTGTCCATTCACATGTTACCAGGTACAGATATTGATCTGGATATCCAGGTGATGAGATGTAAGTTGTTTGTCCAATTTCCAGTTGAACTGTGTGAATACATTCTAACAGAAAGGAAAATTGAATTATAGTTTAAAAAATCAGTTTAGCTTAATTACAATAATTATTTTGAATTATATACTGTATGCTATTTACAGATGTTTCATATATACTGCTTATATTTCCTGTCAAATTATGTGCTTTACTAATTAACATTTTCTTCCTTACATGCATGTACTTTTTTAAATTTCTTGACATGTCCAAAAATAACTCACCGCCACAAGAAACGGATAAATGAGTAGAACAACTTGTTATTAAAGCAACCCTTTTCCATGTACATTGATCTAAAGATTGTTCATTTCCCAAACAATGTACGTTCAAGATGAACGAAGAGTTTTTATTATCACGGAAAGTTTTAGTTCTGTCCAATCTCGTGAAGGTGGCTTCTCCTTGATGCCTGCACATGACGTAAGCGACGGCCAACCAATCAGAGCGCCAGGATTCTCCCGCCGAAACGCATATTCCGTGGAAGCCAGCCGACAGCGAAGGCACTAGAATTTGGACCAGCGGCCCTTCATCCGTCGCAGAAAATCGTAAGGACATCTCTGGAACTATGAAGTAAGCAATCGTGTTTCATAATCGTTACTTTGTATCAATGCCGGGCGATGCCGGGTGTACTTATTACTTGATTGGGGATCGCCGGCGATACAAAGAACTGCGGTGAAAAGCATGGTTACGGCGTACCGGGAAGTGACCTGAATACAACGATAATAATAACACAAATTTTATAAATGTAGTGGTGAATTTGAGCTATTAACTCACATTTAATGGAAATGCTGGCGTCATTGTAGTATGTGCTCGGTTTTGCGACAGGCGATGGTGTTGATTGAAAATGGCGCCTAGACGCGCTGTCCTTGAAATCCGATCACGTGGTCTGAAGATCAAGTCGGCCATTTTGTACCGGTACACAGTGATACGTATCGTCTATTATTATTTGCGATTATTTGTTATTTGCTTTTTATTTTATTGTAGCGTTGTTCTCAAGAAAATATTATAACAGTTATTTTTATATTTCCTGCAGGTAGCATTTCCTTTGTCTACGAATGGACCAATCAGCGTTCGTGAAAATCCGCCCGATCACGTGTTCCGACATGCATCTTGGTGATGAAGCCGGCCACGTGGTGGTGCTGGCGTCAGTCAACAACTAGAGTCCCTGTATGTAGATAAGAGTAGCGACAACTCGGGAACGGATTGTGATTGGCTCCTGCAATCACGTGGTAC
>JAQFZQ010001373.1:0-20090 GCA_034696005.1 Glomeris marginata | reverse complement strand
TTAAACCGAGATGAGGGGAAAAAAATGACAATGTTTCGTTCACATTCAAGAGTGCACTGACTCGATTTCCAACTGGATAAGTTTTATGTATGTTCAGACCACGCCCAAGTGGTTTTCTCATTACTTATCTGCGTCCGGTTGAATGTAGAGGGCGCTGTCGGTGACCAACAGCGCCTCCTCGTTGCTGCCACTGACATTACAAGTGTCCCTCCTCTATTAAAGCCCATTTTATTGGCCATTCTCTTGAGTTTGTTTTAGTGGAATGGAAGCATTGTGCGCATGCGCACAAAACCCAACTTCATTTCTTTACTTTTTCTCGCCACGGAATTAATGGAGCTGTATATTTTAACGAGATGCCTGTCGTTGAGGCTAAAGACTAATTACAAGTTACGGCTCTAAGAAAGAAATATAGTGGGGTGATCTCAATTTTGCTTTTAAGCAACGTGCATTAAAGGGGAACTTATTAAAGATGCAGTTTCACTTAATATTTGCTTGTATATTAAACACCCCAAAAAAAGGCAAATATTTTTCTGGGTTAAGGAAATGCAAAGAGAGAGATGAGATTGAATATTTCCAGTTTTTTCTTTGTGGAAAATATTTTTATATAGCATGCTCATTGATGTGTATGATGGGCATATAGAGTTGTTGAAGTTTAATATCCGGGGCTTTTACGAGCTTTCTTCATTTCCGGACGCAGCAATGAAAATAGCAGTTGAAATACATATATATATATATGTATAACTTTATAAGCACTGATGTCGAACGAAGCAAAGAGAAAACTCTTTGGCTTTTATGATTTTATTTACGTACATGTTGTTAGTCCTTGCAATAATAATGCACCATTTTTATAACCCTAGGATAGTATATGATACAAGTTGCACTCGATTGATGTGATTACAAAGATTTTTCATGTTTGAAGGGAAGTGAATAGAAGCAGTTAAAATGTCCCATATACAAAGGAAATTTGAAATTATTACACCAATAAAATGCATGCAATTTATTTCGGTTAATTGGTTTTAGTCGTATGAATTAACTTCGTGAATTGCAGTGTTCATTTACGAAGTAGGGAGCATGTCACACTGTTATCTTGGTTAACATAAATTAAAATATATCAATCACACCAAACCACCTACGAGTTAATTACATAATGGATACAGTTAAGAGTATTAGTATTTATAGTGAATAGAATCAAGATAGAATAATTTCTTAGTTCCAAAAATGATAAGTAGATGGCGTATCACCATATTGATGTAGTAGCTATATTAATGCACAATTTTGAATGAAATTGTTTAGAAATAACAGTGAAATGCAGTGAGCTATAACGTTACATTTTGTGGCCACCGGTGGTACACGTGGCAGTGAAAGATGTAAACTGATATATAGTGATTTTGAATTGAAAAGCTGAAGTTTATATTTGATGTTTATTTGGCATGGCAAGAAAAACGTGAAGATGAAAGATATATTTTGTGTGCAGCAGTTGGAAATGGGGTGGAGTTGTTATCGATCGACGGTTAGTGGCGCTATTATCGATCCACTCTCATCTTCTCTTTTATACTGGTAACGTGAAACACGTCCCACTGCTAGTCGTCAATTATTTCGTCTTTTATGGACGCATTTCTTGAAGATGTCCGCTGAGACATTACTGCAACGCTCCGTGCACCATACTTTATTCTCCCTGCACTTTTTTCCCCCCTTGCCATCGTTAGAGGCTATCTTTTTTTTACTGCTTCTTCATTCTTCCAAGCACATATATGTACATTGTACGGGTAAAGTGAGACGTGTACACTGTTATTGTCACCAAATTTAGGCCCCGGTTGGTGTAACAATACCAATTGGACACCATCTTGGGGGTAACATATTGCGAGGAGAGGATGGCACACCGGTGGTTTCCATATATGTACATACTATGCTTATTTTACTGTTGGGAAACGTACCATAAAGCTATAGAAAATTTTGACATATTGAGTTTTAAATACTTCATTTCAAATTTGTAAAGGAGATTTAATTGGTTTTAAATTATAAAATTGTGTGACCGGTTTGTATGCTAAAGTTTTACATTTGTTACAGTAAATATTTGTAACTATTAGTAAAATAGTAAATTATATAACAGTGGAAGGGAATACATTCGGTAAATTGCAACATTATTAAATTATTGTTAGAAATGGGGGTTTTATTCCTGGAAATTTTGCTTTTTAATGTAGGGTATAGGTAGGTATATCAAAAGTTTTAAAGGTGATGTGATGCAATTCCGGTTTTTGGAGATAAAATTAGAGAAAATCTTATGAAATATGTTGAGATAAAGATGTGTACTATATGTGAACTGTGTTTTGTCTCTGCGCATGCGCACATTTGACTTTATCGATCGGTGAATTTGGAGAACAGCCGGTTCGCCATACACCGAGTATTTCCTGCTGTTGTGCTTTTCTTTTTTGTATGTGTATAAGCGGATTTAGTTCAACTGTGCCATGTTTTAAGATTGTACAAGAAACGTTTTTATTGCTCAAAATCTTCTATCCACCAATCTATTATTGATTGATTGATCGATTATATTTCCTTTTTTATGTGTTGCAGCAGCAAAAACTCATTACAGTAGAGTGAAGCTTTTATATATGTTATGAGCTTTTTGAAATGTGTTGCCTGGAGGAAGGAAAATGACCGGAGACACGTGGTCCTTTATATGGGCACAAGTTAAGCCCCTCCCCTTCGACCCCTCCATGTAATCCAACCCCTAAAACCCCTACTTCCTGTTTACTAATTGCGCACTAAGTTACGTATACAATTGCAGTGAGTCGTAGTTCCATATGCTGTTAAAAATAGGTATAACATTGCAAGTTAAAACTGAATTACACAGTGTTATAAAAAAAATGAATGGTGTAATCAACAGCTTATTTTAGCACGCCACCTGGTATCAAAAACATAAAACATTTTCCCGTTTATAGGTACTGTTTTTTGCGGAAAAGAAAATTGGCCACTTATGTTATTAATGCTTTATTGCATGTCACATGTGAAGATGTTGTACAAGTGTTGTGATGAATAACGGGGGGTCATGTGATCCTGCTATAAAAATTGATAGGAAACAAAATGGCGGCCAACAAAATAGGAAAAAAATACAATAAATTACGGATGTCGCTTTTTGGGCATTGGCTTTTGGGGGAGGAGAACAAAGGCAATGTTATAGCACCCCCTTTTCAAGTCACAAGGACCATTTGCGTGTCAACGATTGGGTGGGAGTGGCCATCTTCCATCACTTTCAAATCTATTCTGTAGGCCTACTTTATTCGCCCATTATCGATAGTTATCGATTTGTGTGTCAGTGAGTGAGAAGAGGGGATGGGAACTTGACTGAACACGTCCTATACACCGTCAAAGCCACGCCCCTTCATCTGTCATTACGAGCGAGTCACGTGACCGCAGCCATTTCTAGTCTATTCATTGCAGCTAAATAGACCAATAAATTCCAGTTTTTCTGATGTTTTTCTGTGCTATTTTGATCGACAAATGAGAATTCAATTAGTGTAGTGTAATTACTATGCAGTGGCGCCACCTTTGACCATATTTGGAACTTCTGTTTATGGATTTGCATTCACATGGATAATGACAGTTTTTGAACATTATGACACCATGGAATTAAGATGTTACATTGATATTTTAGAGAAAAATCAGTGTTGCATGATGGGATTTCGGCAATTGAGGGGGGTTGTCATTATTTTAGTTTGGATTTAGTTTGAAAAAAAATTGAATGTGTCAGTTAATTTAAAAAATAATAATGTGTTTATAATTGTAGCAGATGTGTTTTTAATTGAGTGACATTGTGTGCGTGTTGCTTTGAGCATTTTTTCTTTCCATACCACATAACTAGGAAGGGTTTGCTAGGTAAATAAAATGGCGAATTGGATATGTCTAAATAGGAATTGGAACGGTTAAAAAGAAGATATGAAACGCACTTTGGTGGTGAAGTAATGAGGTTATCTGTTTTGGCAGCTGCACAACCAAAGAACACGAGGGGAGTGTTCATTAATTTAGAAAGACATTACTATTTGCACCACCCCTCATCCCTCTCCCTATCTGTTGTAGCGGAAGTAACAACGTGACGTCACGGCTATTCTACTACAGGGGTGCATTGGTAATAAGGGAAGGTTGTTGTGTTTGATGGTGGTGGTGCCAGACTCTGTGGCCGCTTATTTTCATAAAGGACCACACATGGCTGCCAGTCGACGCCATTTTGTCTTTTTTTCTCTTTTGGTCTCCCTTCAAAATCCTTGTTCAAAATGGCTGCTGTTGCTTTTATATTTATAGTACAGTGGTACAGTATTGGAAGGTTTGGTGGTGACGTCACGCTCCATGAGATTCATTCTCATTTTGAAAGGGTCTAGTCTCTTTTCTTAAAACACCCCTCCCCTTTTATCCCGGCCAGACCCCCAACTGTGTAAAAGGCATTAAGTTACAGAGCAGCTGCAATTTGAACTTTACCCATTTTTCTATCTTATTCTACGAAATTCTCTCCATTTTCCCGTTTTTCAAGCTGTTTTGAAATGAATTGGTGGAAGGAAACATTTGCTGTTGTATTTCAATTTGCATGACAGTATATTAACAAATAATTGTGCTGATTTTTTAAAAGACACCCTGTATACCCTATTCTGGGCATGCGCACTGTACGTTTCCTTTTACGGTCACTTCCGGTTTGACTAACGTTTCCAAATTTGGACCAGTTTTCGTTTCCTGTATGCTCTTTTTCCTTTCCAGTGCATATTGTCACATATTACTTGGAAAATGATGGCCATATCCCCTCCCAAAATCTTATAATCAATAAATGTTCTTCAACCCCCTCACCCTCCACATGATTAACCCTATTTTCCAAAGTTGGGAAAACCATGGGAACCCGGACAATTTAACAATTTCGGAAATTGGGGTGCGAAAGAGACGCCATGATGAGCTGGTTTCAATTGTGTTTCTGGTCATCCCCCCAACAGGTTACAAACGACTGTAAGGGTGAGGGGGCTCAAGGAGGGGGGCATAACAATGGGGGGCGCGAGAAGGACACTGCAGCAACCCCTCCAGTATTCTAATGAGGGGTGAAGAGGGCGCTGCAGTCGCCACCTGCTGCTATACCAACCCGATTGTTTCATCGAAGGGGAGGAGCTAACATATAAAATATTAGCTTTCTGCTTTGGACGGAACCGGAAGCGTGTAGCTAGGTGACCTAAAGTGACCTTGAACATTTGGTGTGTATTTATTACAGTGCTATTCGATTTCCTTTTAACAGTTGATTTCAACTATTGATTATTGTTTCTGCGAAATTTAGGTTGGGAATTTCTCTGGCGAACCTCGGGTGTGTACGTATGTACACCATTGATTTGCTTGACGTACTGCGTGTTTGGGGGTGGGATAGAGTGAGGGTGGGGAAAGGGGGAATGCACTCTAATGTTGTCAACTGACCTGGAAATGTTTGAAGGTTTGGGAAAGTGTCACTCTACTGGAAAATCAGGAAATCAATGTGAAGTTTGCAATGCGAAAACACAAAAAAGGAACTGTTTTGTAGTCTGTGACGAGTTGTCAATGTTATACTTTGATGTTACGAAATGACAAGTTGTCACAAGTTAATTTGAGCAGTTTTAGGGGGGTTATTTAGGGCAAGGGAAATCATGCAAAAGCAGGGTTATTTTTGCAGGAAGGAAGTGTGCAGGGTGCTGTGGTTTGAAGGGAATGAAGTAAGTGGGCGTGTCTGAAGGGGCCCGAAACTTGGGGGTACTTTTGCTGTATGTATACAGTGTATATTTGCCATTTGGGGATGGCTAAACAAGCCGTAAAAAGGCCCCTTCTTTTATCTGGTTGCATATCTTGTGCCTGCGCCTCTTTTATGACCTCACACACTTGCTTTTCTTTCAGCACCAAATCTAGATGAGCTCTTTCAAAATCCTCAAACATTATTCCAGTATTTTCCCCCTTTTTATCTAATCCATCATCTGAAAAAAAAAAAAAACGTGCTGAAATCTGACGTTTTATTTTCGAAATATGAGATTTAATGTTGTCTCGTTATATAAATGAGGTAAAAACAAACATTTGGCCGAAAACGAAAACCTGTCTTGTTTCCAGATAAAATAAACGACCATGTTTTTTTTTCCTAGTTCTTTTTACTTGTTTTTTCAGTTTTTTTTTTCTAAGCTGGAAATTAATAGACTTTACGACTTTAGCTGAACTAAAAGTTCAAAGGAGAAATATTTGGGGAAAACCGCAAAAACCGGATTTAATCATTCTTATCGAATGGTTTTTCAATTTGGCAAAAAAATGTCACAAACTTGTCATCACAATGGAAACTTTGCGAAGTTCTGTCTCTGTCCTATAGCTCCTCCCCCTTTTTTATTTTTCCTTTAGAACTTATTATTCTTTTCATTTGGTTTTTTACCTTTTTTTCTCAACCGAAACAGCAATTTGTTAGATCTTTTTTCCGATTTGCTGTCTTTGCCAACAACGTCTGTTGGTGGTATTGTTATATTATTATTCAGCTAGTCCAGAAACGAGTAATCGATGATGTTCTCCTAGCCTGATGTCGATTACGCTGGTCTGGTTGCGAGAATGAAGTTTTTCTCCTTCATGCAAGGTTTCGTTTTAATTACACGGAGACAGCGAAAAACAAGAAATCAATTTCTTTAAAAGTAGGCTTAAAGTTTCGGCTTTTTCAACTGGAAAAAGTATTGTCTTGGTTCCCATAAAATGATGTAACAGGCCATTGTTCCTTGCATTTTTTAATGGGTATAGTACGAGAAAAGTGTGTTTTTTAATGATCAAATGTGTGGAAATTTCAACTTGATACAGCTCATGTGCAAGTTTGTTGCCTGCAAATTATTCCTTTGCAACATCGTAATTGGAAATATATGAAGAAAATTGCACGAGATCTTTATTGCACGCAATAAAATTTCTGAAGTTCATTTTTTCGCACTTTTATGCGCCTCTGGACGGTATATTTAATTCAGAGATGTGTTTAAAATGTCTATTCTGTTGTATATTTATGTAAAGTGAGATTTTTAAAGATTTTAAACCGATTGCTTGGGTGGACTTTGAAAATGTTAGAGATTTTAATGCATTATTTATTATACATGGGTACATTTGGTTTCTTGAAGTTTTTCCATTTAGGGGCGGTTCCATTTTTTTTCCCCCTCCTTTGACTTCTCCACCCTGTATGTTGGAGTTGTTTGGCTTTAGGCAACACTTTTTAGAGGGGAGAATGCATTTTTGTGAGCAGCGTGTTGCAGTTTTTAAAAGAGGGATGAAGAGAGAAAAAGAAAAAGCGTTGCTCTCATAGGAATAACATGAGCGCGTAGGCCTAACTGCACTTGATCGGATTGTGGTGAATGTAAAAAAGTAAAAACAGAAACATAAGGAAAAAGAATAGGCTGTGAAATGCAGGTACACCCAAGTCCGAATTATGTCAAAACGCCTGATTGAGTTTGCTGAATTTGCTCCAAGCACCTCCACTTTCTTAATTGGCTTCTGTTTTTTGTCAGGGATTTAAGAAAAAGGAAAAAAGGGAAGTTGAATCGTGAAGAAAAGTCCCAATCGATAGTAAATCTAATCACGTTTCTCATGTGTCAAAACGTACGCATTTTGATTACATTAATCGATTTTTCCCTTATTTCATCCTTCTGCAATTTCTGCTGTGTGCAGTTGAAGGCTGAAATTTCCGCCATTTTGTTTTCGTCTAGTTTTTAAAAGCCCCAATTTTTAACGCTGTAAAATTGGTAAAACGTGACCATTTTGATATACTATAGTATAAAAAACATGTTACATGATTTCGTGCACACACCCAAAACTCTGAATAAAACCATAGATAAAATGTACAAGTTTATCATATATTATTATCTTTAAAATTTGCAGCAAAGGAAATTAACAGTTTTATAGAGTGGGATAATTATATCTGGTATATAAGATAAGATGAATTACATAAACACTGATATTTGCTTTACAGAGAAATATATATTACATAAACAGTAATAAAAATTTTGATATCTGTAATTATCTCTGAATGGCATTTAAAAAAATAAAATGTGGGACATTATTTGTAACTTTTTTAGTACCCTAATGATAACGGTAATTGTCACTTGAGGTAAGCATAAGTGCAATTTTGATTTGGTCGTCTTATTGCATTTACAGTAAATTGCAATGTAATTATGATGTTGAATTTATATGTTATTTACATTGCGATATAAATACGAAGTTAATTAATTTGTTTTGCAATAAGTTTGCAGACTAGATCGAAGAATTGTAATTATGTTTGAAGTGTGATTGCGAAATTGGCAATGTGATTGCTAGATGTAATGGGGGTATATATTTTGATTTTAATTTAGCGAAAAATTGCAGTTCATATGTGGAATGTTGACAGTTTGAGGCCAAAACAGTAGGTTCGGTAAAACTTGTTAGTTTGATAACTTATCAACTTGGCATTTTGACATCTATATTGACATATCACCAGCTAAATTGTCACTTAGATAACGACTTAGATTGCAAACAACACTGTTTTCCAGCTATGAGATTGTAGTTTTTTTTCTCTCATTTGATTGGCAGTTAAAATTCTTGAGATTTTCAAATGGACATTGTTTTTGAACAACCCCTTGGTGTTTCATTATATTACAGCTTGTATTTCATGCCAAATGGCACATGTATAACATATACATACACATGACAGTGAAATGAATCATAATGTGGACTGAAGCCTGGTAAGGGGTCGATGTAATAAATCAAATAAATTCGCTAGAAATAAATTTAAGCCACATGTAATTAGGTTTTCCCCCATTTTGATGAAATCACTAATTTAAGCAAATAAATATATATTATTTATTATAACGTATATATTTACTATCATTCAAAACAATTTTAGTAAATTAATTTGTGAATATGATGGATGGTTTGAATATAAAGTAGGCCTACATGTATTTATTTAGAACACATTTACGAATAGAAATATTGTAACCATCTGTAGTTCCAAATCGGACGTTTGGCGGCGCTGGACGTATCGGAAAAAACCGTTAATAAATTTGAAAAACGTTCGAATTCCATTTCTCTATACGACATTTCTGTCACCGTTTCTCGGAAATTCCCGATCCTCGAAATCGATTTCTTCTCTCAAAACCCATACAGGAATGTAGAGGGTACGATTCTGCGATTAAGTTATATCTGTTTTCAAGGCACGACTTTAATTAGCGATGGCTGTGACTTGAATTTATTAGTAGGAATATTTATTCGCGGTGATGAGTGATGAGAGAGAGATTGCGTGTTCGTTCAGTAATTATGTACAGATTAATAAGAATAGTTATATATTTAATATGTACAAAGCGGATAGATATATAGGTAGATGGATGGATGGGAAATTTGCGATGTCGTGTTAGATAATAGTGGATTGATATGGTATTGTAGGCAGGAGATTAGAGGACTGGCGTGCGAGGCTAGCAATAAAATGTCGCCGTGATTCGCGTCGCTTGCCCCATTTTATTTCCCTCCCTTCCTTTCCTTCTTCTCTTTCTTTTCTTTTTATCGATTTGCCAAAAGCAGTCGGCAACAGGAACTTACCCCCTGAAGGACAACACTCACACACACACACACACACACACACACAGCCAACTGATCGATGACAGTGAAGCTTTTGAATCGATTGACCCCTATACATGTAACAAACGCGCAGACGCCATCTTTCAAAAACCTGACCTGACAGCGCCATCTTTAAATTGTTGCCAATTTCTATTCATTCGTAAATATTTAGTCGTTAGCTTGAAATATACATAGCATAGTGTCTACTGTCATGGATTACTGCATTCCCTGGAAATAAAAGTAATAAAATTTGGAAATAGTAATGGAAATATTAGAAAATAAATGAAATTGTTTTTTTTTCTTTGACAATACAATTTCAGTTTTTAAAAATATATTTTACAGGAAAACTTTTTGTGGTGGATAACTGTCTGGTGGAAACTTGTCTGTGGTGGAAAACTGTCTGGTGGAATATTTTTAGGTCACTTGCTTTTCCATAGGAATATCTCTCTTCAAAATTAATTTGACCAGTATATTATAGGTTTGTATGAAAATAGTCGGACCAAAGCAAATGCAATCAATGAGAGCGTGACGAATATGTTATTAATATATCGATTATTATGCATATATGTTCTGATTGTTTGGCAAAAGAAGACGGAAATGTAATTACCTTCGGTGAACGAGTTTTGCGTTTGTGGCCACATGTGGCTATCGATTGACATGCGATATTTTTTAAATATTTAATATTTTTTTTGCAGTTGTTGGCAATAAATCGACCGACCTGAAAACGAAGGAAAATAACAATTGCATATATAAATGTATGTAGTACTATATAAAAAAGCAGCTGCTTTCATGGCTGAATAGCAAAATACATGAATACTATTTGAATTTGAATTTGACAGACAGGTGAACAAAGCCAAATTCTCGTTTTCAATTTTTTCTTCTTAACTTTGAAATTCATCATATATTTGGATCGATATTTTCATGTCTTGGTTTAGTGGAAAAACACGATATGCTTCAACAAATGCTGCCATTATATTACATATTGTAATTTTGAAACCTGCCAACTTTTCACTTTTCCACTTTGCCTTGCCAACTTTTTTCTTCTTCTTCTTCCTTCTTCATGAAGTATGTAATATTTCAATAGAATTGATTCGCATATTTGTGTCCCGGTTTGACAGGATTTAATTATACATGGAAAAATATTCATGTATACCGAATTTGTGTGGGATGAAAACCAATTTCCCCGAAATGTTTTCGTGATTAGATCTAGTATTCCAACCTTATTTCCACCCCATTTTTATTTACATGCTACAATACAGTGCAATAAAAGATTTCATTTTCTAAACGAAAATTATATTCTAATTCAAGATTTCAGTTATATTTGAATTTCTGTTTTATTTCTTTTAAACAATTTCCTCAAGTATAATATTTCAGTTTTGAATCTGTTTTAATTAAATAATCTAATTTTTAATCCTGTCAGTTGTAGTTAAGAAATATTTAATATTTTTATATATTTTCATGTAAAACATTGTAAATTACTGTAATTTTTAATTGTAATAAATGCTTCATGAAGCACTTTGATAAATTAAATATTTTTAAAACCAAGATTTGAATAATATTGTAAAATATATTTTCAGTTACATAAATTTTATTTTATTTTTGTATTTTGTGTGGTTGTTGTTTCTTCTGTTTTTATTTATAAAACCTTGTATCATTTTACATTTTTGTTGAGTTCTTTGGAGGGAATGACACTTGCTTTTCTCTCATGTTTTTTCCTGTTTTGTTTGCCACATGAGAAAACGCGTGCTGCATAATTTTATTTTCAGCAAACCCATTCCTTAATATGAATTTCAGATTTTGTGTTCAGTGTAAAAAGGGTTTAGTTGTTTTTCTGTTTCTTTTTTGTCAAGTACCACCACCAACATGGCGTGTCCAGAATTAATTCGAGGTAAATTGAGGCGTGCCTATTATTATTCATGCAACTTTACAGATAAAACATTTACATTTTTTTCTCTCCCTTTTGCTTGCAAAATTAATGTCGTCTATAGAATGTATTTTTTATCCCCCTCCTACCAGTTGAAACTACTACGTACATTTTTCGATAATTTATTAATTGCAACGCACTAATGAACGCTTCACTTGTCCGCCATGTTTAGGCTAAAAATGATGATTAATACGTTGGCCACTCATGGATGTTTTATAGCTGCATTTTACACATTCCCAGTGTGTCATGAAGCCATACATCTTGCATAATACATAGTTTTTTTGCTGTATAACCTTGAGTGGAAATCAAAAAAGGCTGTGAAAGTTATGTTAATATTGTTAAGTGAAAAGTTTGAAAAGAAAAGAGAAACTGTCAAAACTTTTCAACATACACCCTTATTACATTGCATTTTTCTGTTTAGGTAAATGTATAGTATTTTGTTTCAAGGAAAACCAAGTATGGTGATTATGTCATGTATTGGTTTAAACTCGTCTAAGCTGGTTTAATAAATATGTAAATTGCTGATAGCCTGCAGGAGATACCTGTATTATAATTCGACATGTTTTTAAATTGAAAATTCCTGTAAATAACATCATTAAAATAAATTTACACTTTTTAAAAGTGTAATGTAATTTTTTTATCACCAGCTGTTTAAAATTTGAGATATAAAAACCTATTTTTTTAAACTGCAAGAAAACTTTTTAAGGCTGTTAACTTTTGAAAGAAATATACTTAGTAAATATAAAAACAGTTTATTAACAACAACAGTTCATTAAAAAAAATCCGTGGTAATTAAAAATAATTGTCACTGTAATAAATACATCTGAGAAATTGTTCAACTTTTTTAATAGTCGTGTAATTAATATTTTTACAAACTAGTAATGCGACTTGCTAAAAATTTACTAATTTGTAGTCTGTGAAGCATAAAATACTTTTTCCAATCGGGGATCGTTCAAAAATAACGTTCCTTGTTTGTTAATCTTGGGACTTGTGTAAATTGGTAAATTGTTATGTAAAGTGAATATGTTATTTTCTAATGTAATTGTAGGATAAATACTTTGTTTTTTGTTTGTTTCTTTTGAAACATATGTTTTTGCATTGCCACCTGCAGGTGAATGTCAACACTATAAATGGTTAATTTGCATCTATATGATGTTTTACAATGGAGAAAACATAATTCGTATTTATTTATTTCCTCGTTATTTATTCAAACCTGAAAGGAAATTGCAAACTGTGAGATCATTTTCAAGGATAAGATGTTACCAAGAAGCGTGGGAGTCTTACTTCTTCTAAATAAATAAAGAAAAAAGTAAGAAAGGAAAGAATGGATGTAAGAAAGAAAGCAGAAAACGAAGGACTACACTTTACATTTCTTTTTTTATTCTTTATTCTTTGATTCCCACGAAGAAAATATAAATTCTTTTTCTGCTACATGTGTTTTTTAAAGTTATATACTTTCTCTCTTTTCACCTGCCATGTAGTTAGTATTACTCTATTGTTGCCTTAAAAATGGTAGCAAAAAGAAAAAAGTAAGATGCTTTTATTATTCTTATTTGTTGGGAATAGAAAGCTATTTTATTTGTATGTTTGGAAAACAGGGATTGAGATTGAGGACGAGTAAAATGGTGGTGTGGCGAGAATTCTTCAAGTTGTTTGCAAATTTTTTTCTTACTATCTAGAATTGGATGACAGATGTCTGGCGAGACTTTGGCCTTCTTCTTCTTCTTCTTTTTGAGGGGCGAAGGACCGTGAAGCTCCTCAATCTTTTCTTTTCACAAAACTTGTCTTCCCTAGAAATAACGTCTGACTTCACTCACTTCTGTCACTTTTTTTTTTACCCCTCCTTTCCTTTAGCACTAAATTTTATTTGTATTTTGGCAATTTAAAAAGAAATATCTACAGCTATATTTTTATACTATATCTTTGAAATATCGCCATGTTATTCCACTATTAATATTTCATTTTGCCCCATTCCTCCGGTTTTTGTTGGACACATTTTTTGGTTTTGTTCCTGCCTTCAAATATTTCCCCCTAATTTTTCATTGTCACTAACCCATATTTCACTCTTAACATCCCCTCCCTTCCTTGGCACAGCCTCGAAAAACGATTCAACTGTGTTTTGAGATTTTTCTGAGAAACTGAATTCCCATACCAGGTGGCGCACCGAAAAACGCTGCGAATTAACAACTTTGTTTTGTAAATGCAGTAAATTTAATTGCGCCACCTGGTATCGGACGTGAGAAACGTTTTTGGTTCCCATTTTGATATTTCCTGCTATTTTCAAATATTTTCTTTTCCAATGTATCGCTATAAAAGATATGAAATTGTGGGAAAATCCTTGAACATTGTATATGTATGACTAGTGAGATTGCTACTTTCCATAGTTTGTTTTTTGGGGTTTTTGACATGCATGGGTTTCAGCTGGTTTCAGCTTCAACATAAATGGAGATGACTTTTCCCATGCTCCTTTGAAATATCCTCAGGCTACTTTTATAAACAAGTGCACAATGAAAATTCCTGAACTGGTTTTTCAAAAATACTAGACCAATGGCAGCAAAGCTGCAATTTGAAAATGCACTGGGTGTGCGATCACGTGACACACCCTAAACTGAACGCATTTGATTTATGTCATGTTGTATAACTTGTGTAATACATTTAATCCTCTGCCTGTTATAATCTCCAGGTTTAAAACGCTAGTGACGTCACTGACGGCTCTTTCTATCCAATAACAACCGCCATGACAAAGTTCACTTTAATGAACTGTCCAACAACGAAATTTATGTCTCTGTTTTATTGCTGCTTACATTGTTGTTTGATGAAACTTACAATTTCCTATACACGGCCATTTTTGCTTTTCGATTTATTAAAAATATAATCATATTTTAATCGGAATAATATCCAATGTTAAGCATTTTTTTGCATTATAAACAATGCGTTATTGTTTTCTTAATATCAGGGTTATAAATTATTGTAAGGTGGACAAAGTGTAACAATATTTTCTATATTTTTCAATATATTTAGTTTTTCTTTAATCTGGTTTCATTCTATAAAGCCATTTTAAATATCAACGTGGAAAATAACATTAGGTAAGGAATTAAAAAATATGAGTTGCAAAGATTGTATGGCAAACCAAATGTAGCAAAATCTTAATCTGGACGTTTTATTCCCTTTCTTTATGTAGATTTTCTATAATCTTCCTTCAATGAGTAGCTATTATTTAATCTGGTTTAATTTTATGAAACCATTTTAAAAATCATGGTGGATAATAACATTAGATAAAGAACTTAAAAATATGAGTTATATAGATTGTATGGCAAACTAAATGTAGCAAAAATCTTACACTAAATGCTGCACTTTATTTTTCTGTGCTTAATTGCGTTTTATTCCCTTTCTTTATGTAGATGTTTTATTATCTGTTTTAAAATCAAGATAACGTTACATACTTATAGTCGCATATATAGTTGTGTGTTTTATACAATTAGAAAGAATAATTTGTTGATAATTTGCATAGAGAGGAACACACATGATTTTTTTAATCATGTGTTGTTTTAAAAGTTGAGTTTTTAGTGACGCCCACGTGATCATCATCATGATCGGCCTTTTCACCTCGAAGGTTGTTTCCAAGAAAGTTGTTTTTCTTTTTCTTATTTAGTTTTTTTGCTTTCACACCTCGGTATTTCAGCGCCATTTGCCGCCTTGTTTGTGGCCAACTAAATTTTTTGACCCTGCTGTGAGAAACCAAGCGTTTAGCGTTTTTCTTTTCTTCTATTTCATTTTTCCTTTCACTTGGTTTTCCTTCTCCCCCCTTCTATACATTGAGCCAGGTTCCTCCATTTATTACTCTAATCTTTATAGTTGCATGAGAAATATAACTGGTGGTGTTTTTAATGAGCTTTGATTGTGATTAAGTCGACGCCCTGACCACGAACATGGCCGCCATTTTTTGTTTGTTTGTTGACGTCACTCGCATTTCACTATTAGAAAATGTGAAAGCTTTAAATCCTTATAAGAATAAGTGGAATCTGTTTTACTGTTATTATGTCTCGTGTATTGTTTACGGAACGTGTCACGTGATCAGTTGGCAGCTGCCAAGTCAAATGCAGCTTTTGTGTCAGGTCACGTGTCCCCCCTTTTTCCCCCCATAGTGCAATACGAACCCCTCCTATAAATTGTCCACGCCTTTTTTTCTCTTCAAAAACCTCCCCAAAATCCTTTTCACAACGCTCGCTGTTATATACAGTCAGTCTGAGATGCAAATTAGCCATTTTAGAGTTTTACAATTTTTCGTCTTCATGCGGCGTTTCATACTGAGCTTTTGTGACGTCACAACTGCTAACGTTTCCTTTTGTATTCAGTCCACTATATTTAAACATGACCTTACAAATTCCGCTTTATTAATTCTTAATTATGTACATCCTGCTTGAATACAATTATAAATTAACAATTTGAAATTAGCAATTGCTTCTATTTTCTCTATGCGGGGGTAACTAACAATAAAACTCTGTTTATTGCGTTTATTATATTGCAGAGATAGAAAAATATCTCTTATCGACATTAATGGCTACACTACTGCAGTTAAACTTGTTCACCTTTAGGGCATCATCAATATTGTTGAGTTTTTCGAGGACTGATGCAAGCCAGCCATGAAGATACTTATCTCATTTTTTTTGTTTTGACTCGTATAAAAAAAAGAGAAAGGGGAAAGGGAGAAAAAAAGGTAAAGAAGTATAAGCGACACTAGAAAACCGATAACATTTGCCAGTATAATCGAAGACAACGCCCAGAAATCGGATTACATACACTTAATTCCCCATACTGCATATATATACAACGGCTGAACAGAAGGAAATATATGTCATTATAATATGCAGCCATTTCCCACCAAACATGCCCGCTATTATATGGGCACTTTTGCGACAGCTGCTACCTCGTTTGCCACCCGAAATAATCGATACGGCGTGTTCGGCAAATGTTCGGCGGCGTTCGGAAAACGTCGGCGGCGTTCGGAAAACGTTCGCCTCGTTGCGCGCGGACGATCGATAGAAAAGCGATCGATCGCGGCTCTCCCATCTTCTCACTGTAGTAGTAGTAATAATATAAAAGCAGTGTACTGCTGCACATTGCGATGGATGTGATGGTTCGGTTAGGGCCAAAAGGCCAACATTGCACGCATCCAGATGTTCATCAGGCTCGTCAAGCCACAACTTGCTGGCCATGTGTCCTTCATTTTTTCTTTCTTCCTTTTCCCCTTCTTTCTTACTTTTCCTTCTTTCTTCTTACTTTTCCCTACATTCCTCATTTCTATATAAGTGAAACCTGTCTAGGGTGGAAACCTTCCTTAGGTGAAAAAATTGGATTTTTAAAATCTGTCTATGCTGGAAAAACTTGTATAATGTGAATTACAGCACATTCCGGTTAAGTGGGACACTATAAAGAATAATTTATAAGCATAATTTCACTTGCTTACGTGGGATACAACTCTGTTTATACATATACTGTATATTAGGCAAGGTTAGAACATTATTTGGGGAGTTACATAGTGCCAACAACAAACGGGGATTTAGTTATAGGTGGCGCCACTGCATCAAAGGCCATGAAAGTTAAAAAACATTACCTTGAAATGTAATTGCAATGGAAAGGTTATATTTTTAGGCAGACTTGTTTTACTTTCTGTCGACAGATTTATTAGTTGCATTGTAGTATATAGTAATAAATTATGTATCTGACTGTGTCTTCTCATTGGCCCTCTGTCGGCGTTTCCAAGAAGAATAAGAAAAAAGATGCACTGGTTTAATACAAAGTAGTGCTTTAGAAAGCTGTAGTACGTGTTTAAAATGGCATATTGAAGAGAGTGAGTGAAGGATATATTTAAAGTATAATGGACGTTGCCATTATGGAGGCAAGTTGTGAAGCTTAGGAGGCCATATTGTAATGGCCGCTGTTTGCTTTCCAGTAGTAGTATAGAAAGGGGCCAAAAGGGAGATGGAGATGAAACCGGTGGCTTTTTCGCATGGAAAAGAATGCATTGCAGAAAATATGTGTGCAATTCGAGGATTATATGCATGTGAATCGGTGTTGTCTGGGTGTTACAAGAGGGTTGAGGGGTGTAAAAGGGGGTCTGGGGGCATAGTTGTTGCAGCTGCGGGCTTGTGCAGGGGTGAGGAACGAACAGTCTGCAAGAGAGTAGAAAAGACGGATTTGGTCTGCCATCTCACATTATCATTCCCTCTGCACTCTGCACCCCAACTTCTCCCATTTGCTCTTCCCCCCTCCCGTTGCTAACAATGAACCGTTTTTGCATCCACCGGTTTGCCATATGCTGTTCGCAGATTTCACCGAGAGCTGAAAGTGCTCACGAAAATCGTGTTTGCGCGGCTTTAAAATAAAGCGATTCGAGTCGAAAGTGTTTAGAAAGGAAAGGATAACAAAGATGGGTGATATTCAGGTGCGTTTCAATTTGAAAGGTGTAAAATCCGGGAAATTTCCGTGATCTTCCAAACCTCTGATCTCCCATTAAAAGATAAATCTTTGTGCAAAACGTGTTTGGAAGTTCATTTATGAAGGGACGTTTTACCACCGTCGAATTCGGTGACGCATGGCAATACAGTGAACTGCGGAACGCCCAGCGGTAAAACGTCCGCAGGTCTTCCCAAACTGCGATAATTCGTTGTTTTAATTCGAATTAGGCTCCAGAGATGGCGTTGCAAACATGGGTGACGTCATTCGCCCACTAGTGCATTTGCCCTTTATGAATTGTACTGGAGTCCTTTTTTTCCATACTGCAGCTCATTTCATTTTATTGACCTTTATTTACAAATAAAAGTTTGTATTGAAGAATATTTTTCAACAGTTTTTAAGTCTGTCTTTATGAAGGGACGTTTTACCACCGGCCAATTTGGGGCGACATTGTAAACGGCGAACTGGGAAACGCCCAGTGGTAAAACGTCCGCAGGTTTTATCAAATTGGCTAAAAATGTATTTTACCTCTTTCAAACTCGGTGTCAAAACCATTTGGTCGAACCGGGTCGAAGTTTTAAACACGTTCGATTTTTAAGATGGCGACGTCGAGCGGCCATATTGAAAATCGAACGCGTCGTTTGCCAAAAACACGTAGCGTTTCGGGGCGCACGCTTCGATTTCTGGGGCGTTTTCAAATGTTTAGACACGAATTGGGTCGTCGACCATTCATTCGTGGGCAAAAGCGACGAAATGTAAGCTGATTTCATGTACTTTTGCGTGTTTATATTGTCGGTGAACGTTGCGAGCTCGTGTTAGTATGCAGCGGCGGTAGAAAGTTGCAAAATGCGGTCGTTTCTTTCTTTGAGCGGGGGAAATGCAGACCGACTGGCATCGATTTTCCACATTAAACGACACAAGAGTTTCTGGGTATATAAAAGAGGAAGTGCGGTGTCAATATTTATAAAAGTGATGCGACGCTGATACGAAGCAATTGGATTTTGTCGAAAGCATTTTCTCTACTCGTACGAAATATGGTCACGTGACGCTTCTGCCAACTCGGCTAAAATTATCCAAACCGATGGATGCCCCCAGCATATAGGGGGGATTTCATTGCTTTTCTCTCTCCCCTCTCTCTGTGGACCCTCTAAATAAGCCAGATATCACATGGGTTGGTTCTCAACGATGAGTTCTTACTTCCCCCATATTTTTTTCTTACTACCTTCCCTGCAACCATCTTTTCTGCCATCAATCACAATTTCACTATTCCCTTCTTTAAAAAGACATTGCCTATGTACTGACTGTGTGCACATGGAATTGGTGGTGGAATTAATTACAGCATGCTCTTCATTTGGTACGTTCCAAATGTATTGTCAATATCAGCTGTTTTTCTTTTTTTACCTCCTTTTTCATTTTACTTTTTCTTTTCCTCTCCTTTCTGTCCATCAAGTTGTTGTAACAATATTTGGACAACGTATCATTTTTTGGAGTGGTATCGATTGTAACATTTCATTACTATAGTTTGTGAAATAACAGGCTTTCGTACACATTGAATGGGCTGAATGTTGGGGAAAATGTAATTGAAACACAGACTCGAAAAAACGATTTACTGTTGTGAATTTAGTGGTGAGAAAATGTAAGTTAAAACCCTAAAGAACAAAAATGTGAAGCATTTGTTTGGGAAATAATACATACCTAAAAACAAAACAAATAGCTAAAAGTGTAAAGCATTTGTTTGGAAAATAATTAAAATGAATGAATTTGAAATTGGTAATATTAATTTAATTTTTAAACACATGAAGCTAATTTTTAAATGTTATTATGTATATTTAAAGGTGAACTGGCAGGGTTTTGTAAGGTACCCTGATAATTGGTTTGTAAGTAGCTACGTGTGTCCCTTATACACTGGCGCAACCAGAAATCCATTACAAATTAAAAAAAGTTATACGCGTTTCTATGGTTTCTATGGAAAAGGCACTGAGAAAGGTACTGACTTTCGAACAACTGAGCAACGGCTGAGCTTATATTTTTTTTTTTCAATTTGTAATGGATTTCTGGTTGCGCCAGTGTATAAGGGACACAAATAGGTACTTACAAACCAATTATCAGGGTACCTTACAAAACCCTGTCA
>JAQFZQ010001372.1:0-20091 GCA_034696005.1 Glomeris marginata | reverse complement strand
GTCAACCATGCACCCCTTTGAAATGGGTCGGCCCAGACATGACTCCGCCCTCCTGGCTCAATCTTTCATTGAAACCATAGTAATGATCCCCAAGTTCACGTCTTCGCATGAAGTTCATGGGCTGGTTCAAGTTTAATAAAGGTAATAATCATTGCTCCAAAATGAAGTCACAAACAGGTCATCTCAATTCATTGCTTGCTCCGTGTGCAAGAGCAAACACTAACCCCCTAACTAATGAAGAAATCAAGTGTTAATTGCAACAAAATACTTGTGGGAAAAAAAGTAAAAAAATTATGAGCCACTTAAAGTACTACACGGTGATTAAGTTAGGAGGTTCGCATTTGCTAGCCAACCTCCTAACTTAACCATTCCACTGTTAAATCAACATGATGGACTTTTGTACCACCCTGTATATAGAAATATCAAGTGAAGTCTTTATTACTATTAGACATTGGTGTGCAATAAATGTCACCTGCAATCTCAATACAGAAATTAAAATTTATACAGAGTAAGCTAAACTTACTTGATACCATAATTTGAGCAAGATTTGAGGTTGTATAGTATATGTGACGTCACCATTCTACGAGCATAAATTCGTCTGCTTAAAACTAGGGTGTGATATTATGCCATAAATGATCTTGGCAACAAGTGGCAACGTCAATTAGGAGTTCGGCTTGCCCAATCTATATGCACCTATAGTTCATTTAAATGATTCGGGATTAGGTGGGTGGGATCATGGAGTAATGCAGTGGGAGGAGCATGGGGTGGAGCTTTGCCACACTTCTTTTTCTTAAGCAAGATGAATGGGTTCAATATATGACTTGTTCAGCACATTATTCTTCCTCGAAAACAAAGACTATACTCCATGCATATACTACGCTCCTCCCAACGAGCTCCACCCCGGCCAATAGTCCCCACCCACCATCTATTCCTTGCCAAAATTAACTTTACAATTGTACCACAGGTTGTTTTGATTTATATAGCAACTTTGAGTTGCAAAAATTCAATAGTGTCACTGGAAAAGTATATTCCTTTTCAGTGACTATGCAAGATACAGTCCAAAACAAACAGTATACCTACTTATATGGTATTTAGTGAGGAAAAAAAGGTGTAATTCAATCGCCACAGTGAACTTAATCGAT
Source organism: Glomeris marginata (assembly GCA_034696005.1). Lineage (NCBI taxonomy): Eukaryota > Metazoa > Arthropoda > Diplopoda > Glomerida > Glomeridae > Glomeris > Glomeris marginata. The sequence goes on along the minus strand of JAQFZQ010001372.1, from coordinate 18,949 downwards.
TTGTTTCAGTTAAAGAAGGTTGAACACACATAAAAACCACCACAAAAATCGAAACAAGTCACGGTGCTTTTTATCAGTTGCAATAATCTTGACGGGGGATTTTTATGTAAAAAGTGCAACAATCTAGCCAAATCCCCCACCCTTCCATACACTATAGGATAGACTGCATAAGGCCCATTGGTGGTGGAAAATGGATTTCCCCTGCACACGTGACCGCAAATCCAAGAATGAAAAATAGGTTTTGTTATGGCATGCTTGGTTGGCCAAATGCAGCTTGACCACAACAATCGCTGTGTAAAAAGGTGAGGAAAATGCGTTTAAATAAATAGAGACTTATAGGGAAGAAGGGCCAATCGGCGACGATCCGAGCTTAAAATCGGTTTATGGCTAACAACGACTTGCAACAAAAAACATTCATGACTTGCACTTTTCCAACGACAAGGCATGCTTTTGCTTTTCATCCCCATACAGGTTATAATCGGGTTTACAGAAGGGATAACAAGCCCAAGATGCGGTTATATATCTAAGATATAGCCAAGTCATTGAAACTTAGACATTGCATTATGTACATGCAGCCCATAGAATGTATAAAAGCTCAGATTGTGATCTCTTCAATTTATGCGGCACATACATTTGCAATTAAATTAAATAACTCCCATGCTATATTGTGTTGCATGCGAGCTAGTATAAAACAATACTGCTTAAAGAGACAAGTAATTTTCAAATCTGAGCTATGGTTATATGAAAATTCGCTGATCCGAATAGGAAAATGTGAGACTCAAACTATATACGTATACTCCAATCCAAACTTGTAAGGGTGCCACCTAATTGGCCTAGCTCCGAAGTTATACTTTTGCAACTGACTGGACAGGAGTAGGACCTTGTTCAGAGAGTAGCGTGCGTCATAAGCGTGCCAACGAAGCTCAACACTCCTCACTACTATTATACATGTTGTAGCCGAAACATTATAGACAAATGTTGTTAAAAGTTACGAGGAAGGATTATTACCTACGTTATTGTTGTTTGAAACCTCATATATCCACACCGAACATAATTGACTAACATTTCGTCATTAGCTAAGTTTATAAGTCATTATTTTTATTACCTCGTATATGTGATTATCGAAATGGCTAACATAGAGTATAGCAAATGAAAAATGTATGGTCTCATTAACCATTTTGAGTCACTATATACTATTTTTCATACTAAGAGCATACCAGATGCCCCGCCCACTCCCCATACAACCGTACGAGTTTGTATGGGAAGTGGGAGGGGCATCTGGTATGCTCTTAGTCTGAAAAATAGCATAGTAAAGTGCACATTTCGTTATGGATTTCAAGACTGTGTCTTGAACATTAATTTCAAAATGCCAGGATTTCAATGTCAAAATAAAACCCCAGAGTTCCCAGTTCTCCAAATTATTGTTCAAGAAGTTCAATATCGGATATATGCTATAGTTTCTGGTCAGTGCAATAAATTTTGTAAAATGCATGGAAAGAAAAGTTATGTGTATAGTATGTACGTACATAAAAATGTTTATGAAGTGAAAGGAAACATGATTTGAAACCTTGTAGACAAGGTGCAAAATGTGAGAACGCTTTGTTTGATCTGCAGGCTTTTGTACCGAAGCTGTAACAAAATTTTCAAAACGGAGAAGTTAATTTGTGAAGAGTGCCAAAACGAAAGGCACACAAAGACATTGTGTTGCCAGACTGCAATTATATGCCTTCAGCATATAGCATGGCGGCCATTACTATACATTGAGCTGCAGAGAAAAATCTGCACTTTTCTTTTCTTATGTGCATCTTGCGAGCCACTCAAAAGCATACTACTGACAGTGACGACTACATTTCCCTTCGGTGCATGTGTGCATATCACAACGTTGAAAAGTCATGTGACACATTTCACGCCCATTGAACATTATTAGTAGTAAATTCCATTCTGAAACACTCAATGTAAATATACAAGTATAAACGCCGAATTCTAAACATGCATTACTCTTTTTTGTTGAACTACCATTAAAATTTCACTATAATGCACTTAAATATAACAATCACTGTTATCATACAATATTATAAGTAATTTGTGTTAATTTTTATTTTAAATCATAATATATTTTAAACAGAAATGCATAATATATTTTTTAACAGAAACTAACACAAGAGTTCCTAATTTAGTATAATATAAATTCCCAAGTTAGGAACCAAACCCATGCTTCTAAATAGAAAAGAATTATCTCACAATCATGCATATACTCCATTGTTTGAAAGTCCGAATAAGTAAACAATCATATTTCTCAAGGGATACAAAAAATGTAGATTTTTAACCTCTGCTTTATATAACTATTATATTAGGAATGCTGGACACTAATAAAAGGAAATGCGCCATTTCTATACACAATTACGAGCATTTTTTCCATATCCGCTGCGTATTAACCTCCAGGCTGCAAAAATATATAGTTTGTTATAAAAATAAGTAAAAAGCAGCAATTACCCTGATGAAAAACACCAAACTTGAGATGGGAACAAAAAATTTCGACATGATGTGTACCTCAATTAGCGCTCTGGGATATCCAAATAGTGGCACATTGGCGCCAAAGAAAGCTCCCTGTAAAACTGTGTGCTTGTGCTATGTGCATGCATGGTTATCGGGCAACACCGACTGGGCGGCCATCATGCACGGACGTGGGAAGTTTTTGCAGTTTTGCTCCCTTTTTACGACGCAATTTACCCACTTTTATAGCATGTTACACCATATGTGCTGCGATGTCTTCTTCACCGGAATAATGACCCATAAGTTGAGTCAGTTGGTGAAACAAAATGTGCCCACCCACTAGTACAACCTTTTTGTCAGTCCCCCTTGACCCCAAATCTCTTTTTCCCCTACACTAAAAACCAACTATACTCCCATATGGATCAGTGCAATTGAAATCTCGTCTAATAATTTCTCCATGTACAAATATAGCCTACCATACCAAACTATAGTTTTTTAATTCCCTTCACTACTTGCCCCGATTTTACATATTGGCTGGATTCATTCAATCTCTAACCAAAATTATTGTTTTAATAATTTTTGGATTATGGTAAAGTCACATGACCATATTTAGTCTCATAATCTGACCTGCCACACCAGTTTATAAAATAATGTGGATTGGATTTTGGTTTAAACAACTGCTGAGAGAAGCCATTTATTGTTTATAGGTCCTTTGAAACTTATAATCAGGTTTTAATAAATTGTAATACATAGTCACTTTTCTAATAAGTTATCAAACTGCCAAATAATATTTATTTATTAAAGTTTGAATTATTACATTATTAAATATATTACTGATTGCTGCTTTGCTTCTTTGTATACCTAGTCCAGTCGTACAATATTTTTGTTACTTTGCAGTTTAAAAATGTCATTTTATAGAAAAGAGTTTCTAGGAAAGTACAGTGAAAAAATGTTCTCATTGATGATACTTATATCAAGCAACAACTGGCACAATGGCGTCTCTAGTGTTGCCAGCTACACTCAAGGGATATACATAGATGTTTGCACGTGCAGAAAACGTCGTGCAAAACTCGTGTTTGCAGGTGGTTTGGTCGTTGAAACGACTGGCCAAATACAAAAGCCCTTGCCATGTATACCCCTAGAAGAGACATAGACACAAAAGCCTAGCCACACCCCTCATTTCAGCATCCAATAAACCGACAAATATGGCCGCCTTTTTCAAAACCGAAAAACCCGACTTCCATCACACACACAAAAAAACTCTTCATTTAGCGAAGGGAGCAATTATTGAAGTTTTTCGACGAATATAGGGAGGAGCACAAGAGAGAAAATAGAAACCCCATGTTGAGTTGACGATAACATCTGAGACAAGTGGATAATGGCCGTGTTGCCAGATGACAATTGTCGTTGGCAAAATGATGCAGAGAAGGCATCGCAGCTGCAACAAATTTTCCTACAAAAATCCCATAAAAAGAAGTATTTGTACTGCTATATACCACTCCAAAACGTTTCCGTTTTCTATCTGTACATTCTGATTCATAGTGTACTATATATCATTTCATTTTTATAACCATATTCAAAGCAGAGCAGATGTGGCAGTTCAGTTGTTGTTGTTGCAAAATTCATGGGATGGTTTTTGAACAATTCATTGTGGACTCGTTTTAAAATTTAACCTACTCTTGGAAAAAATAAGTGAAATAAAATGCAGCTGGTTAATTATTCAATATGGTGCATCAAATAACTCTGGTAAACAGGAAAATATTATACGCCCTCTAGTGGTAGAATAAAAAAGTACCTAGTTGTCACATGCACAAGGGCAGTAACATTTTTCAAAATTACTTTAACAGTGTGGATGGATTTTGCATTGTGATTGGGCTGAATAATGCAATGTGTTGGGAGTCATCAAGAGTCATATAGTTGCAATTCCACCTGACACCACCAGAGGGCTGCACTGCACATTGGACAACTGTTCCAAAACCTACTATATACAGTTGCAAGGGCCAACTACAATTTAATCTCAAATACTTATATAACAGCATTCCATGATTTTGTCCCTTATAAAGGTATATGCTCTTACAGTGGAATCCCTTTGTAGCAGCACCCTGACCTCATAATAAAACGTCATATTAATGAAACATCATTGATGAACAAATTAATAAATACATAAATTCATCACAAATGCTTATACAAGGTTGTTTGTTTTAAAACCTATAACTATGAACAGTCACACCCCTAAAAAGTTTTCAACTAAGTGTTTTTGCCAATTAACTCCCCCTAGTGGGCGTTACTGTCCTTATTAAAGTCAATTTTATCACCTTGGGCAGAACAAATGTACTTCTTATAAGGGAACTGCCCTAATAAATGGAGCCCTTATATGATGTGCAATTAAATGAGGAAAATCAAGGGGGGGGGGGATAAAATCCGTATTTTATAGGGGAATACCCTTATGAGTGAATCCACTATAGACTGTATTTGGATACACAGGCCTAAATCAGTAATTTGAGGGTTTTTTGGGGTGAAAAGCATGGGTTGCGTTGCTTAACGAAGCGTTGTACAGTGGGCAATTTTGAAAGTGAGGGAGACGAGGCATATAAATGTACTTCCGGTTGCTGGTATCACTATCGGTTACACCTGCGGTGTTGCCTATCACTGATCGGACGCCGATTTGGTAAGGTTGAACGCGTTGCAGCACACCTATTGTCACATTTGCAGTAATTTATTTTCTCTCCCCTTTTGCTCATGCATGCAACAGCAAATACCATATATGCATTTTTTGTCCAATTTTCCCCTCCACCTTGTTTAACTTTTTATTGTAGCAGCTATAGTGTATATGGCCATTAGAAATTTTAATAGAAGAGCAAAGGCGTTAAAGGTGTTGCCAGATGCGCAACAAAGAGACAGTTAGCATCTCTGATTGGACGATTAAGTCTTATGGTAGTTCCATTGTTGCATTGTCCACTGGAGGTAATTTTGTAATTATTGATTGGCAAAAAAGGCAGATGTCCGATATGATAATTTCCACACAATGTTCAACATCTGACTGCTAGCTTATTTTCTACATTATTCTTTGTATTTATATTATAATCGTTAGACTGGTGCAATATAATTACAGTAACAATAATGTTGGTATAATATTTAAGAAATTAATTAATAGGAATTAAAATACAATATCTAAAATGCTTCCTATATAATCATTGTTATTTTTCTTGCTGCATTTGAACTGCAGGAAAGATGGACCTTATATACAGCTCTAACTCTGAGGTGGATGGATTGACTATTGAAGAGATAATTTGTTGTGCATGGATAACAAAATAGGAATCGTTTTCAATTTATGTATTTAGTTGTATACCTTATATACAGAGATTTATTAAATAAAATTGTGGACATTTGTGATTGCACACAGTAATTTTTATTTGCAGGTTTTGCATGCTTAAATTTAGAAGCGGACAAATAATGTCTTCAATCCAATTAATTATAAAAATAAGAACAAATGGTATCCTATAGGGATATGAAGGATTTTCAGAAAAGATACAAGATTAAAGAGCGCAGCGAAAGTCTTGCCAGGAGAATTTATATATTTAACTTGAAAACTGTTGAAGATACACGAATAGTTCCAATTAGAAAGTTGTAGAGCATAACTTTTTCAGTAGAAAAACAAGTGGTTTGGTTTATTTGCATGAAATATGCGCCATTTGTGAGAGTTGTTTCCCCATGTTAAACGAGTATTGCAGTGAAGACAAAGGTGCAATGATTGCATGGGGTTTTCTCTGCAATGCTCATATGCTGTACACATTACAAACAAACTTGTGTTTATACCGTTAACTCAGTACAAGGGTATCCCAATTTTAAAATATGCTGGTAAAATATATAGTGACATGTCCACATTTGCACATATACAATCAATCATAATAGGTATACATATCTATACTGTTTAAGTTATATTTTGTTTCAGAGTTCGTATAGTACATACACGTGTCAGAACATGCAAAATAAATAATTAAAAATCTCACATCTGCATAATCATTTACATCTATGGGTCATCGTCGTTTGTATAACCGGTTATTTTTGTTAATAAAGAAATTTCTTCTTTTAACAAGATACAATATCCATAAAGAGTTTACGCAACTTGAAGATTTTTATGTATTGCATAATACTTGCCAATGATATTTCCATCTACATCTTAATGAGGTTAACTTTATTAGCTTATATAATACTTTATGTAAATGTCATAAGTTAAATGTACCTATGTAATAAACTATGATGTTTACAGTGACTTGCAATTAAAAATTCATTTGTTAATTCATACTGTAAATTATTTGCTCATTCAAACTGAAGTACAGAAATTCTTATGGTTTATAATGCACTAATCTTACAAGGAAATATTTCTAAAAATTACTGTTATCGTTTCAAACATTTCTGATTAATATAGGGACATTTGAACTCTGCATGCATTTATAGTCATATAGGTATATGCAATTTTCCATGCACCATTAATCCAATCAAATCCTCCTCAAAAAAACCATCATGCATGTGAATCAGCATCTTTGATATTGCATTTTTAATGAACATTTTTACGACACAGTTTTTTAAACTTTTCATCTGTCTACTCAGAAATAAATGATCCAAAGCCTTTCATGATAATGGAGAAATATTGGGGACCTTTATTCCAAATGGGGGTATATTCAACAAATGCAACTATTCTTGAAGCATTACTTCTTGAGCATTTTTAACTAACACAGTTAATAATAAAATTATGCACAAATAAGCATAGCAACAAAATCTGTGTGGAAATTAGTAAACATATAGGAGGAGGTCGGCTAGCATCGCGGGAACATCCTAACTTAATCACCCAGTAGAACTTTAAAGGGCTAATAACTTTTTTACCAATTTCTATACACTGATTTTTGTGCAACACTTGCTTTCTTTATGGTTCTTCTTCGTACAGGTTACGTTTCAGGGCACCTTACAAAACCATGTCAGTTCACCTTTAAATCCTCATTTGCTACCACAACATAGTGAATTTTTTTTTTGGAGGAGAGGACGGGGGGGGGGGGGCGTTTAAAACTGCAAGTGATGAGACAAAGAAAATGGAAATCTTTGTGAACAAGTTCCAAAAAAGTGGGCTTTCCCCCTGAACCAAACCTAGAACCAAAAGGGTATTTCACCTGATAGCAGCCAAGGGCATAGAACTGGGTCCTTTGGACCCTTTTTGGTCTCTTTCTCTCTCACTCCAACATGCATCTCTGTCACTTCAAGACACGTTTTTGCGTATTATACAATAGTGGAAGAAAAAAACTGATGAAAAAAAGGACTGCTTTGGAGTATTGAACGAGTGGGAAAGTTGCAGCAAAGGGCACAAAAGCGAGTGCAAAAGGGGTTCCTGTCCTGAGGTTATGAAAGAAAAAGGGGGGCAGGTGAAAATACTGACGATGCATATACTTTGCTGCATGTGTGTGTGTGTGTGTGCAAACGATGGATGAATTTTTGGTGGAGAAAAAGGGGAGATGGAAATGAGGTGAAGGGGGAAAATGTCCTTAAAGGAAGGAAAGGGGAAGTTTTCAATAAGATGGGTGGGTGTTATAAGACATCGAAAAAAAGAGGTATGGGGTCCTAAAGCTGCCTGTCAAAATGATAGATGGGGTGGCATCGGTCAAGGTGGCTTCCTATCGCGCCATAACCAACAAAAAAACATTAAAGAAAAGAAAAAAAGTTGCTATATACCAAAAAGCGCAAAGTCAACAGCAAAGTTGAAAACGCGCATGCGTAAAAGACCTATATATGAAGTTCAGACTTTGAGGAGGAAAAAAGAGGGGGGAAGTGCCTAAGGACTAGTCATCGCCCCCCATTCACACACACAGTCTCTCTATAGCTTGCTTTTAAAACAGGAATTTTAAAATTGTGATTTTTCAATTTATTAAAAATTGTGATCTGATAATAACTAACTGCGCACAAAGTATAATAACAATATTTTTTCTAAAAATGACAATTTTTCTCCACAAGTTTTTCCATTCTATCAAATTAACTCCCAAAATGCGTGACAAAACTTAATGTGATATGTTTCAATATCTGGTATCTGATGATAAAGTTACTAATAAAAAAACAGTAATTCCAACGTATATTTATAAATATAGTGGAGACATTTTGTGGTTTGTTTCACATTTGAAATAGTTTTTTTAAACAGTAATTCTAACACAAGTGTTTAGAAATTATTTGATGAAATCCAAACTTGAAATAAAGGAATTGTGATATAAAACTTGCAGAGTTACATTTATGCTATAGAATATCTTATAGTAATTATTCATACAAATCTGTTATCACCATTTTCTCTTAGTTTTCTAAGTTTTCCAGAGTGCTTATCAACTTTACAGATTTCTGAATAATTTTAATTTAAAACACACTGAAATTGTATATTATATGTTTATATATCATTTTCCCTGAGTTATCCAGGTTTTGATAAAATTATGACGAACGCCCTTAATTTTTTTCTATGCATTTTTAGCTAAAATCTAAATTCCCTTACTTTTCCAGGTTTCCCTGAGTGATACGAGTTATTCATATATATTTTATATGGTGAGAATGAATTAATGTGACATAATATATAAATATGAAGAGTTTTGGAATTAATTATGTAACAACTTAAAAACAAAAGGAGGAAGAGGGGGAGGGGTTAAAGTTTTAAGGGGAGGAGGCATTTCTCGACCTTGCTTAACTTGTAAACCGCCCTCAAAGCAAACAAAGCTACCAGGTAAAATAAAGAAGTTAAATGTCGACACCAACTTATCTCAACGTTATGGCATTGCAGTCTACACAAAAACCAACATTGTCTAACAGGTAAATAACTTAAATATTGTTGTATGCATGATACATTGCATTTTTTTTACAGTCAACAATAATACTAATCTGTCACAAGAAGATTCTTGTAACACTATACCAATTAGGATTTAGCTACACAAGTAAATTCATGCACATAAAACTGTGTATAATAAAGTTTTCTAGACATTTATAAGATTGGATAGCCTGTAATTACTACCTGTATAAAGGAGGGATCAAGAACTAAAAAAAATTATTAAATTCTTTCAGGATTGAAACTTTGATATGTTTTAAATAAAATACATAGTTTATACGCCAACTGCTGAATAAAATAACAAACGTTTTCCATGTAAGGTATATATCGGCAATTGCAATTTCAAATTTGAAAACTAGGCTTATAAGCCTAAATTGGACCTATTCATTTCCTGTTCTATTATAACAAAATTTCAAACACACATTCCCAATTGCAATTAAATACTCTTTACAATTAATATAAATGTATTCAACTTAAATTCAATATTAAAATAATTAAACGGTCCTCACTAAATTCTGGTTGGGGAAAACTTCTATAATTTCAAACTTCAAACAAGGGGTAAATGAAGAAACAATATGGCATCAAATATATACATACTTGGATGTAATTAAGAAAATAGTTTTTGCATAAAGTTAAATTTTGAAAGAGTTATTTAAACTTTTCCTCACTGATTAACAATCTGCTATATTATTTTTAAAATTCATTATATCTTTATATATGCTTATTGTTATTTTAAATGCAAACTTACATATTGATTTTGAACACTACTAAATTGCACACTAAAAGCCTATACTTATCTATATAGGCGTTATACAAAGTTGGAAATGTTTGAAACTTTTAACTACTTGCTTATATTTAATCCATAAATTGGGCTATATAAAACTTTGGCGTGGTGGATCGAAACATGTGATGATAATGTACAATAATAATAAGGCCATGTACTAACAATATGTTTTCATGCTCTGAACATACCGAACAGCCCATATTGGTCTAATAGATCGCAATTACCTCGATTAAAGCGGAAGTGTAAGAGAGAAATTACTATACAATAAAGTGATCGATATATATACACCAATGTTTCTTCTTACCTAAATGACGATTGGCTGTTGACAGTACAATTGTGGCCACCACCAAAGAGTTGTTGTGATGTTCACCAATGAAACTTGCCTCGTCTGTGAGATTAGAAAAGCAAATGGAACCGTTTATAAAACCTGCCTACCATCGATTACATGTATATATTTATTCCTATATATATGCATTATGCATAACTATATACATACACCTATTCCTGCATTTATCCACTACTATGTACCCCCCCCCCCCGATAACAATCGTAAAAATGGAGTTTGCAAGTTGCAAAAACACAACTCACCTATACGTTTGTTTCGGCTAATACTAATTACATATTATAAGAGTTTGTGAATATTATTTGTTTTTTAAATCTTATTATTATGTGCATGGCCATTGGGCATCGCATGCAATGTCCAGCAGTTGCCTCGTTCTGCTTCAATTCAAACAAAATGAACTTGGCAATTAATAATAATTGCTCTATAGATGTGAACGATATGATAACAAGAGAAATATATAAGCCCAACTTAAATTATTATTATTATTATCATCATTATTATTATTATATACAAGTTCACTCTGCAGACTTGAATAAAGGTAACTCTGCTTTACGAATGATGCAAAGATGGAGATTTGAAATTCGCGCCGTCTGGTGAGCGATACTAGCGCCCTCATTGAGAAAAACTTGTTCCACTTCTGTGGTCCCCAGTGTGCAAAGGAGTTTTCTAGTTATCCTGCCAGTTTGTGCTGGGTTTTCTAACGGGTATACCTGTGGCCCTGCCAACATTCTGCGCTTCAATTGACGTTGACGGCAGTTACGACATTACAAGTGACGGACACAAAACTAATTAACCTAACAAAACCTAGTTAGAAATACGTTTCGACACGCTGCGGTTCTTTTATGTTCCCGGATGTGTTTCGAAAAAACCGTTATTTAACGGAGAAAACGCGTCTTTGTTTTCAAACTCACTGGATTTCTCATACACACTGTAACATATACACAGCAGGGAACTCGTTGAAATAAGTTGCTGGCATTTTAACTTTAATATAACAAGTGCACTGACACTTGCTCGATAAAATAGTAATTAATTAGCAGCGTGGCAACGTGTTAGCTGGTCGTCATTAAAATTCAATCATTCCAATTTTTAACGCGTTTCAAATTGAAAATAAACCTACATGTCTGAGTTGCTCACATGCAAGAAACATTATAGTAGAGGGCGCGGCAGTAAAACTATGCGTTAAAAAATAAAAACCAGATGATGATGGCGATGATGAATATGAAGATGAAAAGCGCTTTCCGTGGATTCACAAACGAGTGTAGGTACCTTTTAGTTAGCCTTAAGGCTTTTCCCCCTGAATTGCACGCAAGATCACTTTGTATTCCAACCCATGTTTGACTTTAATAAAAGCAAAAACCCTATGTAAATATATACCGGGTGTTTCACGTAACATGATTTCTGTATATTGTACAAAATTGCAGTTAGTTAAAAATCTGATCGACATGAGTGGTGTGTATAACCTCAAGTCACCAACTCACACCATGCACTCTGCTCTGTGATTGGCCATCAAAAAGCAGAGTTAGTTTAATCAATATCCAATTTTCTGAAAAGACATACTATATCATCAAAATTTCGTTTAGGAGTTCTATTATATGACAGCCAAGTGCAAGTGTCTGGCGTTGGGAAATAACAAGGTGTTATTTAGCCTTCCATCCTCAAAGTGGCAGACACTCCTACATACAGGGTGTCCCGCAAGAAGGGAGCACCTCAGATATTAAGGGAACTATATGGGGAATTTGGAAAATGCGAATCGGTAATCATATATAAACTCGACTATGACGAATGCAATGAAGACGTTATCATTCACCTTGAATATTTATTTCAAGGTTATTGAAATCCTAACTTTCGAACCGTTGCATTAAAGGGGTTAGTTCCAATTTGAAAGTTGGAGAGCACGAAGAGAGTCAGAGATGGTAGAAGTTTCAAAGAGATTTGATGCGCGTACGATTGTACAGCAATTTTCTAGTATACTACATATGGCATGCATCACTGCAAAGCACGGAGGACTAAGCAGAGAAGCCAAACCATTAGATGACACTAACAATGTCCATACTAACTGAACGGCTTGGTAACATTGGAACTAAGATTATAATAGATGCAAAAATTGGCAAAATTTCAGCAATTTTCTCATGCATATGTTTATAACATACATTGGCAGACTCACAAGGGAATCAGTGATATGTGACCTAACACATCTTTAACCGCAGCTGTTAAATGCAAACTAACACAGTTCTCGATCAGTTCGCACACTATAGTAAAGTAATATTATATACTCATTATGCTAATGTCATCAGAATTGTTTATTCTGTATTTTATAATTTCCTATTTCATCACATAGTTCGCAATGCTTAGGCCATTTTGAGCAGGTCACATGACTAATTATCCTTGGTCATTTTGACTCCCTATCTATAGCCTAACTTTATATAACTTCTCTCTGTTATTATGCTCAGTAGTGCATTTGACTAATTTTGCTCTGCAGAAAAAGTTCATGCTCTTGCATTTAGAGCAACACTGACTAACTTGTTTTCCTATAGTAACATCAGATATCAAATATTGAAGAAGTCCACCCTTCTGCAATCAGGTGATTTACAGATGGCTTTTCTGCAATGTGCATGCATCTCCATGCAACAACACCTATTCTGACCACAGTTGTGAATACAAACTCTATAACTTTACAATTTGAAATAATATTTTGTTATCTTCTGCGGTTTTAAAGATAAAAATCAAAGAAGTTAACCGATCAACGGAATCTGAAATGGTATTTTCTTCAATATACTCCACAGTCAAGCTCGAGATAGATATCAAAATCAATTGTTGAGATAAATACATGTCTGTCAATTAAACTTCTCATACTGTATAACAGTTTGCTTACGGCTATAAATTACCCCTTTGGTTACGCAAAATGTGTACATTTCTCATGAAAGTTAATGATTATGTTGTAACTTAGGTATCTTAGTTTGTTTTTTGAATTACAAGTTGCTAACTTTTGCACAATCAAAGAACCAGACTTCTTGCAGTTAAATAACTTGCTTTATGAAATAAAGTTAAAAATCATGAGAAAATAATGGAGATAATAAGTTATAGATGAAAAAATATGAAGTGCTAACTGCATTCTCACGGTTTATCGCGTACACAAGTAATGTTTGGCGTCACAAAAGTTGACATTGAAACACCTCGCTTACTATACATTTGTTGTTGTATTTAAATGTTAGGAAAATAATAATTCGCAAATATAAGTTGTGGCGTTGCATAAAGTATTGGGAAAAAATGTTTCCGTTCAAGTTCGGTCTTCAAAACTGGTTTTTCCACCGCTATTAGGATTATCGTTTGCTCAGTTTTCTTTTTGGGGGCAAAATTTCTGGCCATTTCTCAAGGTAACCTATACACAGGTGAGTGGCCGCTATCGCTCGTAAAATTCGTGATGGTCAGCATCATCATCATCATTGTATACATGAAAAATCATGAAAAAATAAATAACATTTACTTTCGCTGTCGTCGACGACAACCGAAAATCAAAAACTCCCAAAAAACTGCTCTTCTTTCTTTAGTGTCCTTTAATTACTACTATCATATTCTTCATTATCACATGGGAAGAGACAAAAGCTTCAATGAATGGTACAACACCCCCTTTAAGTACGCTTCCCTGCTGTTGACACGTGTGTTCTTCGAGAAATTGATGGAAAACTTTTAAAAAGGTGCAAAATTAAGAAAATTCTTACTTTTAGAAAAAAACAATTATTATAACAGTTTTATGTTTAATTTACTGATTTTCGTAGGTATATACTGACTTCTTCCATATTGTTCAAATTCAAAATGAAACTTCAAGCGCAGTTTTCGCATTATCTATTCGTACCAATAAACGAAATGTTCTCCGAGACTTACGTCCTCGTTGCTATAAACAACCACGTAAATATCCGCAACAGGGGCGTAAGAGACTCATTGACTTTAACTACTTTACATGTGAATTTCTCTCCACACTATATTATTTTTTGCTATAATATACACAATTACAGGTCGTCCCAAGAGAGAAGGGAGTATAAAGTTCAGAGAACGAAATTATTTTTTAGGAATTATAAACAGTTATAGTAGTGGAAAAAAAAAGACACCTAATTCGGCCATTTTTACAGCCTGATTTCTGAATGAGTATAAGCTGTATTATACACCATGCAGCAGCATGCGAATGACACTTAATTTGATTGTGCCGATTTTAATTGCGCTCTTTTTATATAGAGGTATAACAACTATTACAACTACTACTGCAATACACGCAAAAAAAACTTAATTTCAAACGAAAAGATGTGAAAGTTGCTCAGTGACAACAACATACCGCAGGCGTAGTAATTTCACAATATGTACACGTCCGCCCTCAACCTTTGTGGTTTTCTTTTTCAACTGCACCTATATTTTTCCGAAACTTTATACATATACATTTTACAGAGAGAGAGAGAGAAAAAATTCCCACTATAGCTTTTGCATTTTGCCAACAGCAAAATTGCAATTTGGTTTTCATCCTATTAAAATAATCCTTTCGATCAGCTCAGAAAAATGTGCAGAATACGAAATGCACAAAAAACTAACAAAATTGGAAATATTATACCTACAAATGGAATTCAATAAATAAGTGCATAAATACAGTTTATATTAGAAAGTGTTACAAAATATGTTTGCTAATTTCAGTGCCCTTCCAGGTTCAGAAAGGGGTAAATTTACAACATACAAAATATCTATGTAGTTTACCTTGTTATATTACAACCACTTTTCTAGTTAATTGTAATTTAAAACAAATTTAGATGTACAATTATATATTTGTATCAATTTCCCTGAGTTTTCCAGGTTTTTGCAAAAGTTTGGCAAATTCCACCGAATTTTTCCTGAGTTTTGAGCTAAAATGTAAATTCTCAGAGTTTCCCAGGTTTGAATGAGTGGTATGAACCCTGAATTATGTACTGATTGAAAATGTGATGAAGAAAAACACAATGGGAAGTAAGAATGTTATAGAATGAAAGGTGAATTGGGGGAATAACAATGTATAAATAGTAAAAAGAAATATTGTGGAAAAATTGTTTGGGAAAATAGGAACATTAGAAGGGGAAAAAATTGAAAGTTTGACGGAAGCTTCATTAAGTTATCTTGGCCAAAGGCTATGGAATTTCATGAAGTTGTGACATGACCAAACAGCTGCGGCAGAGATGCAACTTTTCAGGGGTCAAATGGCAAGTGTAGAGGATGGAGGGGGGCAAAAGTGTATAAGTTATAAGCCACCGTCCTACGCTTACATTGGCTGCAAAATTAACAAGAAACAAAAAGGGAAAAAGTTGCATTGTCCGCACAATGATGAATGCAAATCCGTTTATACTGCAAAGAATCATTTCTTTTCCTTTTTATTTCGATAAACACCGCAGGAATCTTGCTCATGACGTCATTGTATTTAGGTGGGTGGCCCCCCTCTTACCCACCAAACAAAACATATAATCATCTCTTGTCCTAAGTTTCTTTGTTGGAAAACGACTTCCTTTTAGCAAATGAACAAATGAAAACACTGGAAATGTCAACAAAATTATCATAAATTGCACAACGCCTAGGAATATTTCCACAATAATGTTGCCATTATTCAGTTATATTACAGCTATTACATAGAGAAGTTCAGTGTCCAGTAATGTAACATATAGTGTTTCCAAATTCAAGAGTGCATGAACGAACCTTGCAACTTTTGCGCTATATGCATAGCTTTTATTAAAGGTGAACTGACAAGGTTTTGTAACATACCCTGGAAAGTGTGTAATTCTATAGAATTGATGCCAATAAGATGATTGGCGCAAGCAAAACTTTTTTAAAAAATTGTTGCAAAAAGTTACGAGTAGTTAAAGAGGGTGGATTTTGGTAACAACTTCTCTTTAGGTGTTTAGGTTCAGAAATTAAAATAGAAATATTAGAAATTTGCTCCATATACATGTGGCAATATTATTATAGAGTATACAGTTTTTAAATAATTCAGAGCAGCTAGGTATAATGTTTTTTCATGGACTTCATACATGATGGAGGGTAAGATGAAAAAATTTGATTCCATTGTGTTGACAAGTGAATCTCGTATAAAAACAACCGAAATATAATTGAGGAATTACTTTTTCTACTGCGTTATTAAGACCTGCATTGCATTTTTTGGGAAATTTTATACTTTAAATATGACATCATGTTAAACGTTGCAAAAATCCAGTTCAAGATGGCCGCCGTTCGCACCCATATCATAATGGTAAGGCAAAGAAGGAGTAGGAAGACGAAAAATATATTTATAAGTGGAGGAAGTCGGGTTTTGCAGCAGATGTGACCCTTCTGAGTATAAGGTTGAGCAGGTCACATGTTGTTTTATGCACTCAAGTACTCAACGTGACATACTTTACATGAAATTTGCACAAAGAAACATCATTTTCTTTAATAATAATAACATGCTGGTAATTTCCAACAATAGCTAAAGTTGCATTTCATAGTTACAAATTCGGTTAATTTTACAATTTTAAGAACATGATTAACAACATCAATATGAAACAAAAATAATACATAATCGCTTTATTTGCCTTTAATTTACTGCATTTTATATCTTTCCAAGTTTGCAGCTTAGTGTTTATTTTGTCATCAACTTTGCAATGAACAAAAAAATTTGCATTCACATGACATTGCATTAAGCCAATTATAAACACATTATGACATCTGTTGCTATTTTTCTTCGTGCTGCAATTACTTTTTCTAATGCAACTACTTTTTTAAATCCCACTTTATAAAAGTTGCAAAACAAGCAAAGTAAAATATGCATCACTTGAGAACATTAATACAGTACAAATCAGACAATTTCTTTAAAAACGAGTCTCATAGTTATTTCCATTAACTATTAAAAAATCACCAAACAAACTTAATTGGATCTCGATTAGAACTCACAGGTAAGGTGGGGCAATAAAAAGGGTGTGATATATGGAGACCACGCTACACCTGAGACAAACTATAGCATGAAGTGCAAGAATAGTTTCAGTATGACATGACCTGCATCTTGAATGCTACTGTACAAAATACAATATGTCGGACAACAACAGTCTAGGTTCAACAAGGTTCTCAATAGCTGGTGAATTACACTCTGACAAAGAGAACAAGGGTGGAAATAGGATTGTCCCTTCTCCCCTCAATGCAGTGGACCCTCCTCATACGGGTACCTGCTCTGACGTCACAATACGGGCAATACGTGAAGCGACAACACCATTTCGTGACATCAGCAAGCAATCTATGGATACTTTTTCGGATTATCTTGGAAACGATTCAATGAATAAAATCAAGAATTTTCAGGACATTAGGAACAAGTGTGTTAATGATTCCTACACAATTTTGTCTCAATCGAAGGGATGAAATTTATCCTGTCAGCTCACCTTTAATAAAACATGGGCACCAATTTTGTCTCCTCATAGAATATCAGCTATCAAGGTTCAAATTGACCCCTTTAACACATTTTGGTAGATAAAATATGAATTTTGTTTTCTACGTGATAAGATGAATTTTGGGGTAGTTTAAAGGGATGAAAGTTTGCGAATAAAAGGAGAAGAGAATGGATGAAGAGGTGTTGAACATTTTGAAGAGAGGAGGTAATCAACTCCTTACAGGCATACTTCCTCCGAGCAGAGTTATTAATAATTGAGCCCGGGATGCATCCGTGCAATAATCACTCGTGTATTGTTCAGCCTTCGCTGCCTACCACCTAATGATCATCAACTTCCTCCACTTATTCATTAAGTTGGCGCATGCGCATATATACCTTTCATTTCACCCCAGTCAAATAACGATCATCAAATCACGTGATCATTACCCACAAACTTTTCTTTTTCACAAACATATTATGCATATATACCTAAATAAATGTGGTTCCCCTTGTATAAGGACAATCCCTTATAAAATACATGTTATATTTCCCTTGATATTTTCCATGTAATTGCACACCATTGCCCTCCTCATTAGGGCAGTTTCCTTATTTTGTGCAAAGTATATGTTCACTAAATTCTTATTTGTTTGAAAAGTTGTCCTAACCAATCATAAATGTTGATATAATATCCACGAGTTGGATGTTCTTATGTTAAATGCAGCACGTACAGCGCCCTCTGGTTGTGACAGATTCAATTGAAACTTGGTGATGACTGCGTTTACATGTTTAATTAAATAACAACCATAATTTCCAGGAATTTATTTTTTGAACGTTTTCGATAGAATTATATGAAAAACGAGATTGAATAATAACTGGGAATAACTTCACCATTTTACTGAAAAGTTGAGAATAATGAGTTTTCCAGGTTTTCCAGAGTGCTTAGGCAAAATTTCCAGAGCATATTCCTAGGTTAAACTAGTTTTAATGTAACCATAAATTTTCTAAATAATTCTTATTTAAAGGAGAAGTTCCACCCTTTTTCGAACATACCCTAAAAACATGTAATCAAACACGGAAAATATGGTGAAA